>QNGE01003166.1:0-91918 GCA_008508345.1 Paragonimus westermani
CGTCCAATCCTGATGTGGTATATTGAAGTGGCGTTTAGATTGGGCCTTTTCAGGTATTCCATGGTGTCGAGCACTACATAAGTGATGAATCGAGTAGACTTTCACGACAGTTTGCACCTCAATGCTATTTGTGTCAACGCGAGCTCTCCACCTGCCACAACGCGACTCATTTAATTTGCGGATCATTCAGTCCTGGAATTCATTCTCTACTCGCGTGGTCACATAGAGTGCGCTCACAACCAAAGTAGATTTACAACTGACCATCAAAACAGTTAGAGCAAGACACACAAGTCATCGATCCTGGATTGCGTACGTTCTCACCTTATTTCGCAAACATGAACAGACAAAATTACTAATTACCATAACTCCAATTGCTGTTCCCTAAACAGGACTTATGTCAATTGAGTGCTGTGGTCTAGGTACACACATCAGAGTTAACACCGATTTCCACGTTCCCACAACTGCCAAGATAGCAGTGGGCATTGCTGGATTATTTATTCGTGAATGTTTGACTGGATGGGGACGAAACAGCATGGCGCAAAATTTGAACTTTCACTGACCTCAAGCGCAGAAATCCTTGAATCAATCTTGGAGGTTTTGACAACAGGGTTTCAGAGGCTGACTCGAAACGTATTATACTACGGATAGCCACTGATGCCAGTGCACAGTTCTGGTCGTCGTCTCACCAGATGTATACCACGAAAAATAACCTACGTACAGTTACATAAGACAACGTACCCATCAACAACTTTGCGAAATGTTTCAGTGGCAATTTGTGCACAACATTTGTGTCCAGCACAGTTTGCTGCGTCTTAGCAGGCAATAGTAGAACTGTTATTCACATAACACCTGGATAGGCACCCAATGATATTAACCGCCTGTTGATATTAGAATACATTCTTATCGATGAATGGTTGTCTGGTTTTAATTATGGAGCCATGTCGCTTTGTGAATCTTTGTGAGCGTTCGGTTTTTTGCAACTACACTCAATTCATGGCGGAATACTCAAACTGGTACTGGAGGATGTTGGTACCTTTGGAGGTTTTTTGCATCCAAGTTGGATGCTGACTGCAGGTGTGTCCAATGTGCAAAGTATGTTATTCGGCTTGAAACGATTCACTGTTGAATGGGGAACAAATCATTTACGGTGGTTGGTTAGGGATTGCACGTGGTCTACTTACATTCCTTATGGGAGACGGTCTACTCTTGCTCGCTTGTGAGGTCGATAACAGTCGAAACAGATCTGGTGAAAACATGAGCACTTTATCGATAGCTTTGCAGTAGGTACATACTGCATCTTGATGCACGTAGTTAATCAAACGCAAATATATATTATTTTCGTAAGTTTAATTGTTCAACACAACACTGAATCAATAAGTGAGAATATCTCAACTGGAAGTTAAGTTGAGAATGTATACTATTCCTTTCATAATAGTTCGAACTATGTTGTCTTCTTTGATATGCCATGTTTCCTCCGACATCTCGATTGTGTGTACGACCAACAACCTCTCCCTTGCACACAACTGTAAGTGTAGAATACACTGTGTTTGAAACCATCACCACATCTCGGCGTTTGCAAGGAATCCAAATACTGGGTCGAATTAAACCTGTTTCGTCTCACAATTTTAAGGACACCCCTATTCAGGGTTCACTCTGAAATGTAGCCCGCATCTCTAATGGAGGCATCTGTGTGGTTTGTGGTTTATGCTGCTTGTCCCAAACAGAAGGTTAGTAAGTAGAATTTTAGTCCAAGTAACTTAGACGGAATCAATCAAGCGAAATTACCAGCCGTGCACACTTCGGTTTTGATGCACAGAAATGTTTGAAAATGGATTCAGCTCCGGAATATGCGTAAACTTAATCAGTTGGTCAGTGTTCCGCTGTATAAGCGGAACTTTTGACGACGTCGCCACATGTTTCAAATATCTATCTTTTGCGAACGTGTGAAGTGCGGTGTTCATGAGATCCAACGTGATAGCAAGTGATGAAAAGGTGTGAGTTAGGAAGGTTGCAAACGACGGATGTTTTTCATCGAAGCCACTTGTCGATAATAGTCGGGACACCTAATACCGTCAATCGACCGTTTCTATGCGCCAGCCAGTTCCTTGTTAGTGTCTACATCTAGAGTAGTTGGTTCGGTTGCTGAACGCTACCTGAATCGATTGCTTTGCCTTTTGCCACCAAAAATCTCTAGGTCTTGCAACAGGCTGGTAACCATGGACTGCCCTTGAGACTTCGTCCAGTCATTAATAATAGAGTCTTGAAGATTTTAGGGTTACTCTCAGACATCCGATACCAGGCCTTGATCTCTTGTAAATGACACGAAACACAAGACTGATTCACCGTAGAGCTACCTAATTTCGGTTCTGAGTTTGCTGAACCCTCTTTGGTTCGATTTCTTTCTGTGTGCAAACACGTCATCTCTAGATACCATAAACAGAGTCACATAAACAGAGTCTTAGGAGTGTGCCACAGTGAGAGTTGAGCTTTGGTGAGTGGAAGCTTCTTTTGATTAGTCACTGAACAATGATCATATTTTCGGATGACTGTGTGCCTGCGCAAGGTGACAGAAACTAGACCCACTAAAAATAAAGACCATATTCGCCCTTGAAATATCACCATACACTATGGTCTATGGTATCCATATCAGTGAGAAATTAATCAATTTTGACCATCTACAGAACGAGTTGTTTAGAAATATTCACGAGCCCGCATATCCACCAGAGGTACTGTATATGTCCTCGATACTTAGCTAGATACATTCTGATGCTGTCTGTGTGTGCTGAGAAAATATCAGTGCAACGTCTGTTTAAGTTTAATACGACAGAATATTTTACAAATCAGTTACAATTAACCAGCCTCTCAAAAACATGCATCACGATCATTCTGTTCTCCCCATTAGCGGTCGTGCAATCAGCAGTTTTCTTTCTTCATACCTATGCATTTTTATTTCTAAGGTTGACAGACATTATTTTGTGTTTTGAAAAAAATACTGGGACGCGAGTGTCTGGTTTGGCTTATAGACCGGGCACAGGCAACGTTGCACACGTTCAAAATGAACTTAGAAGCCCGAACACATTCACATGACAGCAGCAATCACCAACCTCAGAGTCATGGATATCTACGAAACTTAACGAGATAGTGGAATTTAGCATGTTCAAGATTTCAAAAGTGTATCGCGCGTATACTGTGCAAAGAATGCGAGGAAACAAACAACAATGACACAACGACAAATGCAACGTGCAAAATTTGCTTCTTAAATAATATGTTACGTTTCATTATTTGAAGTAGTGACAGGAAGACTGCTATTGGAAAATGTCGAGTTGTCGAGTGTGTAGTCGAAAAAACTACCACAGTTATTTGCTTTCATTTACTTCTCCACCAATTCTGAACATTTAGAAGTTGACTCATCCAAATCGGATTCTGCACCAAACAACCAAAACGTGAACTCGTTTCAGGCGTTTTGCGTAATATAACAGTATAACGATAATTGCATGATGTACGTGTGTGGTTTGCCTTTGTTGTGCAATACAGGACGTCACGGTGCTTGTTAGAATGATCGATTGAAAATACTATCGGAGAAGGCGTCAGTACAATCAGTCAGAAATTCGAATCACTGCGTGTATGAGGTGTACAGACGAGTTTCTATGCTACGTGGCGCCATCATAGTAAGTAAAAACCGAGGCGACTTCTTGAACGCACTCTTGGCTCTTGTGTCGGTGGATTCATTTTGATTGATGTCGGGCGGCAATGGCAACCAAAACCACCAGGTCTTGCAGAAAGAAAGCAGGAGTTACGGGGTTTATAAATGTCCACCAACTGAAAATTCAGTCGAGAAATTTGTTAAACTGTTTTGTTTGCGGTTAGCAAAAGTTAGAAATTGGAAAGATTTTGTTGCCCTTACTCACGAACGGTTTTTAACTTACGCACGTTGGACGCCATCCGCTTCCGTACCAAGATTTCGCAGTGACCGTTGCCGAAGTGATCTCATGTTAGAGTTTATCGTAGTTGTCCACGGATTCATCATTCGTAGTTCCATTCACATATCCAACCTAGATTCGAGAGAATAAACCCAGAGGTCATGTGACTAGAGGTTGGTATAGCCAAACAGTTAATCTTTGACCTGACAGATGCCTGACCAATTTCTATCTATCTATTCTATTCTATCTACCAGCAGAGAAAACGAAGATTGCAGCCGTGTTTTCCAAGCTAAGATGATAATGCTTCATTGGGAGTGTAGTGTTGCGCACCATTCACGACTGATCGTAGCTGTCACATTTTCAGTTGCTCTTGTTAGAGCTCATCTGTAGTAAATATCCTTGCCAGGGCCGTGTTGAACACTGTGTCATTGACCTCATATTAGGCACCACCGGATCATCGTATGTGAGCGCTCGACCACCTACGCTTGTCAGTAATGATCAGGTTTCCCGATCTTGTCGAGAGAAGACACAGTAACTCAACCGAAATCCTCTACTGTCCACCATTATTAGTTGTTTCACCATAGGTTAAAGTGAGGACCAGAAGGTAGGTCATGTTTTGACTCCTAGACTAGGCAGTCTTGTGATGCAAGGTCCAAAATGAGCTTCAGAGAAAATTTGGTAAATCACTGTGATCTAGTTGTCTTCCAGGGGGGGGAGAATAACCAAATACAGGAGATTGCTTATTGGTTGATGCCAACGTGAATTACACATTGGTAAGTCTATTTTGTTCCACGTTGAAGGTTTGTTCAGACTTGTTCGCTTCCATTCGAAGTGTTAGAGGATCGCTCTTGGCAGAAAGTCGGAACACAGGCTGTATTCAGGTAACTGTCCAGAGAAATGACGGGGAACAAAGTGCCATCGACGTACAGCGTTGAGATGAACGCAGATTGAGTAAAGTCATGAGTGTATTACTTCAACAAAACCGGGACACAGTACTCGATCGAAAGGTCTATTCATTGACCTGTGAACAGTGACTGTCTTCATTGAGTGTATGCGCATGCCAGATAGATAATGGTGATATCTCACGTGAACGTAGTTCAACTGCAGAATAATAAACAATAGCAGCTAGATTGCTTTACAAAATATCCATAACTTCACATAGCCTTTTTTATTCGAAACGCTGCAATTATGATGATGGTTAAGTCGTTATTGCTTAAAGAAACTCAGAATTCGCTGCTAATTTTTGTTAACCTGCATCGGAAATCACAAACATTCTTTTAGTAACTCTCGTCTCCTTAGTTATATTTCTCCTTTAATGTCTCTAGCCTGTGTGTTCCCAAATTGTTTAGATTTGAATTTCAAGTCACGATCATGCCGTGCAGATGCACGTGATGACAGCGGGTTACATGTGAAAATCACACGCGAATTCTTAGAAGGACCGGTACATTCTTAAGACACGTTTTGCGAGGGCTCGGAGAAAACTGACCCTGTCATTGTAAGCTAGATACGCATATTATTTGGAACGGTGTTCAAAATTGTGAAATTGCTTGAGGTTGGTATCTGGGGACAACGCATTTCGCTTTTCAGTTTAGGGCAACACTTTCATGAACGATCACATTTGTGGTTTGACGGAGTACTGTAGCATACCTTACACATTTGGAGGATAACTATTTGAGTCACGAGGTGAGACAAATATGGAAGGAAATCCAGCAATATCTGCAGGTAATATCATACGTTAGTCATTGGAGTGTTTCATTTCGGCTTCTTTATGCAGTTTATTTTCTTGCGCAGTAGAAGGATGATCCGACCGGATACTCTGGAAATCTCCTGAACTAGGTTCACAATATTTAAACCGTTCGTAATGTACATCATAAGCCTATGGTTTAAGTGTGTGAGGATAGCAAGTCAATGGACTAAATTATGTGAGTACGAACTGGATTTATCCTATGCTCACTTAAGGAAGGCGAATATTAGGGTCAGATTAAATCAAGTAAAATTCAGCTCAGCTTTCTTACTTAGTGATGCTATGGATCACAGTTGAGCACATTGTCAAGCCAAATCACAAGAAGCCATGCACTTAAAACGATCGTCTGGTTAGTAGGCGAAAATTTTATAAAATGTCCATCAGTGAATTGAGTAACTCGGATCTATCCTAAAGGTATGTTCTTGAGATTATCAACAAATTTCAAATAGATACCACGTAAGGTATATTCCAACATCATAGACGAAGAAAGTCACTCGCATTTCCAGCTTCGACAACATTAAGCAGCTGCAATAGAGCCACATACAAAGTAGGGCCTCAGTTCGGCGAGCTACAAGGAAACCTGTCCTGTTATGAAACATCTATCGCTTATGAGACAGTAATACTTATAAACAAGAGATTGCTTAAGTAACACAGATATTACCGAGATGTACACTACTGCTGACTTAAGTGTGCTGATTGCTGGATGTAAGGTAGTATCAAGCTACTCCTGTGGTATTTCTAACCCTGAACGGCACACACAGTGGACTAGGTGGAGTATAGCCATGTTGACTGATGGTTTGCCTGAAGACATACTGTGTCCGGTCTGGCTGAGTTAGCAAGTGTGTCCTAACATTTGTCTCCAGTGGATCAGTTATGTTGTACACATTCATCGATTCGTTTGAGTTGGCTGGACAGAAAGTTATCTGTGTAGTTTTGTTCCAATGATTACCACTGAATATAAAATGTTTCAAATCCGGATCAGCAAGCCATTTGTGTGAATTTCGAAAGTATTGAACTATACGGTATATCCCCTGTTTTTAATGAACAAACACGATTTATTCAAAAACTACAGCATTATGTGTCTGTTAGGTATTTGCACTACCGACTACAGGTAAAAGATCGTTCAGTGAATTTATCACATGTTCAGTGGAGATAGTACACAAATGTGTGTTCAGTTTTTACTACGTCTGCGTGATACTAAAATCTCCGAACAAGTAGTCTTTTCAACTGAATGTAAATGACTGGTATGCACTCTTGAATTATATAAAGGTAAGAACGGCGTTGTCACGCTCAACTGCATGTTGACTAACCGATTCAATAGTACGCCAATGTTCCACATGATGTTTGTACGATGTAAACAAGTGCTTGGCGTTTTACACACTACAACTGATTAGTGGACAATGGACATGCAATATAAACTGTCTTATGTGATGAATTTTGTGTCTGAATAAAACTATGTATGGGTACATGTTTTGCACAAGTATTTTCTGTTTTGCTAAATGCGACATAATAATTTGACAGAACGGATAGACAGCACTGGCTGTTCACACCGCTTCACTCCTGGACGGCCATTTCCATGACTCTGCTGTTCCTCAGAATTTGCGATTTATTACATTCAAAATACTATGATGAACCGTGCATGCCGGTTGATAAATTTATTAGTTTCTAGGTTGTCATGGCTTGCATCCTTCGACGTTACATGCTTCCACATTCACAACTAATATCTGAATTCTTCTGGATATTTAAATTTAATCATCCACCAGTGGCATCCAACAGGTTGCGGAAACATATATGATATATATTGTAGTGTTACGGTTGTTGTGGCCAGGAATTCACAGTGCACGTTGTCCATTTGGGTGGATATGTTTGTGCCCCTGTAATATCCACCCCGATATTGGCCAAGTGCCCGGCCTACCGCAGCTGTGCACAGGTGGGTTATTCCCCACTGATCGGTCGTGATCACACAGTAAAGAATTTCGATCCATATATTGATTTACGCGTTTGCTTTCACACTGCGTCAACGTTTGCATGTGAATGTTATCCGCGCTTGGTGTACACATTTGAAGCTCGATCTACAATTTGGACTCATAGGATAAAAATGAAGATGAACCATACCATCTGTGACCATTCTGGCAGTAGACCATTTGGACGTCACCAATACAGTATTCGTGTTCTTCAGAAGTGTTTCTGACTGACGATGTTTGTTGTCAGCATTATAATATTGCATATGTCCAGCAATTTGGGGATATTACGTATACCAAAATCTACACAAACACAATGAAATCACCGTTCCCCCACTAGGTTGTGATCTGCCACAATTCGTGAAACACTTCCTCATGCATTTTATTTGTCCAGAGAATGCTTATATTTTTTGTAATCGCAAAATCTGATGAGAAATTTATCATTGTTTGGTTAAAATATAACACTAGACATACATGAGTTGGCGTCAATTTGTGTGCAGAGGCTAGCCCGTCTGGACGCTATAACTTTGGCTTGTAGTTCTCGCGTAGCGAAAGAAAAAAACTACTGACCAGGCTGCGCCTTTCGAAATGTTCGATTCATAGGTGATCCTTTCAGGAGTACAAAATGTCGCTTCGTTCATGCCTACTTATTACTACACAGTAGTGAATATGCTTGTCTATGTCTTCGGTAACAAGGTAATGTTCCTAGGTCAAAATCATTCTCAGTTGATTACACTTTCATTAATATAAAAGCTGCAGCGATACCGTTTCAAAGCACTAGCCTCCCGTTTCTTCCTCTCGATTGTCAGTTCATTAGAACATATTTTCACGCCTCTGTTGGTGCGTGATATCTTCTGATAGTCAGTTTCCTAGCACTTAATTTCCACGTTTGTTTTTCATTAAAATTCAACCTGAATTATTTAGACAGTTTCTGGTTTTCGATTAACAGTTGGTAAACGAGACAGAATTCACACAAATATGGATTAACTCTGTCAACGGATTGATTTCTATGTTCTTGACTCGCATGTGGGCAGTGACGCAAGAGACTTGGTGATGAGGTTTTGTGTTTCGTCGAACCACTGCATGACCACTGCAGGACAGTTATAATTATCGCCCACGATGTGCCCCGAACATGAGGTGACCATATTGACTTAGCCTGAGAAATGAGTCGAAAAGGTTTATCCATTATCCTGCGCCGTAGATGGGAATGCACAGATACATATGTTGTAATAATCATTTGAAGAAGTAGAGAGTGGGATCACCGAGCTATCCACCCATGTGAAGCACGCAGTTATCAAAATATCAAACTACGCATAAAACTTGGATCGGGTTGTGAACCAAACAATTGATATCAATAACGGCAATATGATGATGATTCCCCTTCGTCAGCTACGCGACTTCATGCAACACTGTAGTGGCCTCGAGAATGAATGTCATAGGTGATCGTACTTCACATGGTTAGTCTCGCTTCAAGGGTAATCAACCGGCATACACCAGTCTTACGTTAAGAAAAACGTTCCGATCAGGTTTACCTGCATGCTTCAATCCCAACCCATCCGTAATAGGAGAAGACCAAACAACGATTCGCGATGCAACAATATTTTGAAACAGTTAATTCGTCTCATCACACATCACGGAACTTGACTGCAACCACTTACAAAGACCTACTGATAATAAATTAGTAGTGAATATAGCAATACACCGTTCCTGCGTCGGATTCGAACACCGATTTTCTGTATCGCCAATTTGTGTAGACCTTTACTTGTTTTCAAGTTGACCATCACTCACATTTGATCGCAGCATTCGCATTCAGATAGACTTTCCAGCCAGCCTCTTTCGAAAAGAAGCACTAGACTCGAGTTTCGCTCTCATTAGAGCTCGTCAGTAGTGCATATCCTTGCCACGGCCGGGATTTGAACTNGTCAGCCATGTGTGTCCTACTAATTTCTTCATCCATTTGATTGAATTTTGATTTGCCGGACAAAGAGTAAGGTGTTTTAGAAGAAAGGTATCTTAATGTTCAGAAACCTAAGTCAGATATCTTTCTCCGGTCGAGTGAATAGTACGTTCTCCCTTACACGTGCCTTTTTTGGAGGCTCAAAATTGTTATGTAATTAGAGGATATCAGTGTATCATATGCGAATGATAAACGTTAAACACAACTAACAAGGTGGGAGAGAAACATCATTAGGTGGATACTAGTAAGTGGGGATAGCCGAAATAATACGTTTGACAAAATGTTGAAGCCATTTTCAACAGACAAAGGATCCTTTCCAAAAAGTTGAAATCAATAACGGCAATATGATGTTGATTCCCCTTCGTCAACTATGCGACTTGATGCAACATTGTAGTGGCCTCGAGAATGAATGTCATAGGTGATCGTAATTCATATGGTAAGTCTCGCTTCAAGGGTAATCAACCGGCATACATCAGTCTTACGTTAAGAAAAATGTTCAGATCAAGTTTACCTGCATGCTTCAATCCCAACCCATCCGTAATAGGAGGAGACCAAACAACGATTCGCGGTGCAACACTATTTCGAAACAGTTAATTCGTCTCACCACACATCACGAAACATGACCGCAACCACTCACAAAGACCTACTAATAATAAATTATTAGGGAACATAGCAAGACACCGTTTCTGCGTCAGATTCGAGCACCGATTCCCTGTGTCGTCAATTGGTGTAGACCTTTACTTGTCTAAATGACAGCTCCTGAATGTGGTACTGAACACTTCGAACGCGCATGTGACACAATGCATATGCTGGGACACACGTATCATCCTAATATAAGCGGAGTAGTGAAAACCCGAGCAAAATGTGAGTTTAACGCGGTAGCACTTGATCTGCTGTTATGAACAACCACCGCTATCTCCGGTCAAAAAGTGAGACCTTAACTTCAACGGGGCATTGTATCTGAACAGTTTCTTGCTGCCGCAGGAATACTCATACCAGTGAAACAAAACCGCCTGATAACGGGACTGAGGTGCCTATCCCAACTTGACTTAGGGGTCATTGGCCCGTCTGCTGCAAAGACGAAACGCTGCTTCGTCCACCGCAAGGCGCCTGTCGACCATATTTCACAAAGCTAGTATTACCACATGGTTAAGTGTTCTGGCAAGCACAAAATGTAAATAAATCCCTACGCACGCCTCATTGATCGGCCTTCAACTGTTTCAGCCTCATGTGCCTGGAAGGACTGAATGATAATTTTTACTTGCTCTGGATTCAGCTGTGGGTACCATTCGCGATCAAGGTCGGACTTCACTTTCAATCACTTCATTTATGTATTGTCGTCACATTTCCAATCCGTATGCTCATGTCCGACGGGAGTGCGCGGGATGAATTCATGCGGAAAGTTGGTTTTCTGATTATCTCAGCCAAGCGAATCGACTTAACTCAGAGTTTGAATGATAGCTAATCAGACGGCTGACGGTACAGACAGGATAAGGTAGTGCGAGTGCACAACTTTCTGGACTTTGACCTGCAACATTTGTGCAACATGCTGGCATAACATACAATTCAGAGTCAAACTGTGCACGTTTAACCAGTTCCAGTTGCGTAATCACACAACTTCCTTCATTGCTTAGCCGCATCACAAACACCTCATTCGTTCCCCGTTCACTTGCAACAGGATTTCCGGTCCAAGTTAGGGGAATTTCACTAGTATGGCACAAATTGGTGCAAATGCATAAATACCAGGTGTGTACACGCTTTCATCGGTCGGATGAACTGACAAGTTTCATCTGGAAGTTTCGGTTTACCATAGTTTTTTGTCTCGTCCATGATCTCAGCACTGTCGTCAGGACTCATGAGATCGGAACTGCGTTGTCTACCCTTACTTTTATCATCTTTCAGCGAGAATGTCAAGATTATCTCAACACACTTGTGCGCGCAATACTTCCCGGGTGTTTCCGAATGCTCTAGGACCATACGATACGTCCGTCAAATTGCATCTAACAAGCTGCCCAACCATAAAATATGACTGAGGGTTGCAGTTGTTGAGCAAGTAGTTATCAGATACCTGAGGGCATCTTCAGCTCTTGACAGGGACTGTGGGGATTGGTGAGCTAGGAATCGCGTTCGTTTGCTGGGTCAAGTTGAACAACCTTCTCGTTCATAAGAGGTAATAAGCAGCCTCTTACTAGGTCGGTACTTCTTCCTTATTGACCGGTTGTCTCGCGGGTGGCATTTTGCTGTTCACGTTCAACGTATGTTTAGAAACCTGTAAACTCCACGTGCTAAGATGCGTCAGAAGGAGGAACCTTGATCTGGATAGGGTTAGTTGACGAAGGCTGTTTCTACGTTTATTATATCCACCTTTGTAAACGAGACCGCCTTGTACTAATCACTGGTGAAAACTAAAACATACCGAATGCTTCAAGGAGTCTGAGACGACAGTCCTCTAAGGTTATCATTAATTTTCTCGTTACTGTATGCAGCATTACTACTCTCTCTGGATGATCAACCTACTACTGGGAGGGTTGTTTTAGTCAAAACCATATCCTAATGATTAATAGAACATGTCACCTTTAGGTTGAGGAGACCATGGTCATCAAATCTGGCAGGTCTGGTTTCCATCTCCGTCCTCCTGAAATATTTCGAATGCGCAGCTCTTACAGTCTTAATCGGAACGGTGTTATCCTTCGGTTAAATATCCTCGCGATTCACACCTCTTAGGATTACCACAACACTACTCCCACACGATATCCGACATCTAATTACTGGGCTCAGATTACTGCGACTAGCAATTCAGCCCTGTTTGCTCATTAGTGCTCAATATAATTCGATTTTCACCGCTCGTTTTCTCTTGTCGCGCTATATCAGACAGTGGCAAACGATACAAAATGGCCTGCGCAGATTTACAAGGGAGCGCTTGTGACAGTCATCAAACCGGCGCTGTGATTCCTTTTGGTCCAAATGACCTTCAGTCACACAATCTGCCTGATGGGATCTGTTAGGTTGTACATCACTTGCTACTTACAAGCATTATGTCTCATCCTTTTGTTAGCTTTTGCTCGTGCGCATTCAACGCATAAGCTTTTCATCCTCTTCAGTTCCTGCAGAATTTTATGTCAAATTTCAGTACTTTAGTCGTATAATCCTAGGATTTTTTCCTACTTCTCCATGGCATAAAATGCCTACTTTTAAAGCCTCTAAAAATGTGTTACACTCTTTGGAAACCAATAAACCGTTCAAAATTTGGCATACGCTCAGCTTCCATCTCACATGAGTCCTATATATCTCTCAGCCTGTTAGCTCACTGCATGCGTTTAGATTTCGGACGTTTCAGAACGCTTGAACACGTCTGGTGAGTGTCCGAAGAACTCGACAGAAGATGGTTCAGCGGACGGCCACTCGGACTGCTATCTTTAAACTTACGACGTATGTTATCTTGATTGCACTTATGCATCTAGCGTTCTTCACTTTCTGGGGTTTTCGCACTGTAACAACTTGAAAGAAAGCAAAGTGATGTTACCTACGTCGACTGTCCGTCAGTTCAATTCAACTGCGTCTCGGTGGAGTAAACCAACTGGCAGTTCGGTTTGGGATAATCCCGCCTCCTCTACGTTTTGCGCCCTACACACAGATATTCTTCAAGCCATCGGTGAGGCTGACTACTGCCTCCTTCTCACACGATACTCAAGACACCGGGATAATCAGTCATACGAAGGCAGTTCACCGTTAACAGATATACACACAATGTCTCGACGGCCTCGTAAGTTCGCAGCTTCCTTAACTATACTACCACATTCATCAGCGTGTACACGGATTTCGGAAGCTTACGATATCCACAAACTGGGTTATGTCCAGTCCAGACTGACGCTGTAACGTCAGTAGGAGAAACTCGTCGTCTTAGGTCTTGTGTATATGTACTCGAGAGTACCGTGAGCAAAATCACAAGTGGGTGGCCTACAAATCGTTAATTCCGGTCAAGTGATCGAAGGGTGTATACCGCCGTGTTTCAAGCACAGACATGTTTAGTGACCAACGGTCGTCTGTCTTCTTTACAGATCCCGGCCGCAACCGTGTTTCTTCGCCTGTCTACGTGCATGCTGGCGCTAAAGAAGGTCTGATCTGAACTCACTTTCTCTTTCTCCAGTGATGCAAACAATTGTATATAGAGAGCGCTTGCCCTATTCTTAAAGGATCATCCATTATGCTATTCTTCAAGTTTATTCTGTTTGCATCCTTTCAAGCATTGTTTAACGAAGTAAAATGATTTGTACACTTTTGTGTTTGCACGTTTTCAGCTGCAGCTGAGCGAACTTGAACCCGACTCACATATTATTCTGTTGGTTATTGTCGTTCGACCCAGGCTATAAACATTGCTGGAAATATACGGTTTATTTTTTAACCATACTGAGTTCTTTTAGTTCGGTGCATGTCATGACTGCATTTCAGCTAATTTTCAGTAGAGACATTTTAAACTGTTACTTGATGAGGGTCAAGCGTAGACCCAATTGTTCACTACCAAAAGCTGCGAAAATAAGATACGATTGACAGAATAAGCATAAGGACTGAGGACGTATTAAACGAGGAACATGAGAGTGTGTATAGAAGTACTATCAATAGTGAACATGAAAAAACAATTCGTGGCTTGAAAATGTATGTGAAGTAAAGAATTCTACAACTGATAAATCTGTTTATCACAGAAAGCTTCGAACTCTTATGTCATGACCAATAATCGGAGAAAAATTTACAATAACATTACATGTGTGGAAGCAAACTAATTTATACAAAAATTGTATGATTTTCTACGAAGGCGTTGTGCAACGCGTATCGATAAACCAATGATCTCAAATGTTCAAAACAAGATTGGATCGGAATGTCACAGTAAAATTGATCAAATTATCAATTAGGCAAACTCAACAGGTTCGAGTAGTGGATCGTTCCCAGCAATTGAAATACGGCTTGGCTCTGAACAAGCTAAAAGATAACTATACTCGCATAATGAGTTCATGCCAAAAAAGAGTTCTTCTGATACGTCAGCAGGTTTGAAAAACGATGGGGACGAACCGACCGACAACTGGCTGTTTGCACAACTGTCAAATTGACGCGACAGCAAAAACGCCTAGGTCAAGGCCCAGTTAACAGTCAGAAACAGGGAAGGTTAGATCTACAGGAACACACACTCCTGGGGGTGGGGTTGGGTCGGATTTTCACGACTGTACTTCAGTGGTCGTTAAACAAACATATAACAAACTAACGGTTGGCTATGTCACAAACCAGTCATCTGTAGATACCGTATTACAGGCTTCTCGGTGGCTCTCCAAGTCCAAACATGACCCTGAGAATTATGCAATACATTTAGCTTTTGTGTAAACTTTGTCAACATGTGAAGTGATGACACAGTTTGTAAGATTTACTGGAGATGGAGCTCCATCAAAGGAAAACGCGAAAAAATTTTCCACTAGTAACTCTGAAAGTGTATTCATTTTGATTTTGTTGTTACGATTTCAGTGACTGATTCCATCGGGTTGCCTTTTATGTTGTATGTTGAACAATCTCAGTGAAGCATTTCAGACAAACAGAACGATTTCCTACGTGATTAGACAATCCAAGTCCAGTCCATTAATTATTATATATATCTACCCTCTACAGTGTAAATCGTGGTTGGTAACTTTAAAGATAAAGCAATTTTGTGAAGTTGTTTTCTATCTTCAGGCATGATCTTCTGAGCAGTTGCTTCTATAGTGAGACGCAATGGGATAGTGCGGTGTATAAAATAACCCAATCTGTCTTTCATAGAACACAACAATTAAGCGATAAGTTTTTCGGACGGCTCATACGAGCCATGTCGACCGAGAGTCTCCACGACACCTGTGGTCGCTTACATGAGTACCACAGTTTGTTCAACTTTACCAGCTTCATTTTTGACAGAACAGAAAAAATAAAATTTGCTAAGCTTCATCAACAGAGTAGTTTCATTTTCAAATTACTGGCAAAACACCCACATTGTTTACGCAAATTCCTGTGCTCCTGGCTTATGTGACAGTGTGAAATTCGTGTAGATCTCATAATGAATCAAGACTATCGTGATGACAGGGTTTTCAAAAATATGGAAGCAAATTCACAGTTACAACAGGATTTTGATAACCCGAGTCATCGTTGATGGAATCTACAGTTCGGAACTTCAAAATAAGAAATACGCTATATCATTATCACAATCAAGTTTTTAAAACACAATACTCACCTCAGTTTCCCATAAAACTTCACAAGAAAAACTACTGTATGGATCACCTGCAGAAAAGTAAGCACCGATCAATTGATGCTGGGTTGTCGAAATAGTACGGATGAACAGAATTTTCACTGTTACACTAAAAGATACAGTTGCTAGGTTGTTTGAAATTGTCCTCCAGCAATTACAGTATGGTTACGGAAATGTTTCCCCTAATAAACTTGTCTACCTGATAATGGCAGACTGAGTCGGAAAGTTCGGCATATGGCTCACTTCCGGCTGACCTTGTTGGGTCGGCCATGTGTCTACTGCAGTGTCTTCTTTATGCATCGGTTTTATTTGCTCGAAGGTACTGTGTGCCTCAGTTTACTACAAATTTTTCGGTACTTTACATCAACAAGCCTCATGTCTAAGGGGAGGCAAATGGTAATCTGACCAGCATCACAGCCAATATGATAGGATGTCTGGGTATGTGGATGCTACCTACAGCGGAAAACAAATGAAATATCGTTTGCAACGTGCCTTGATCAGTAACTGAGTCACACTCCGTAGACAATCCAATTCAGTTAGTAAATGTGGTAACGGAATTCCTACTCAGTATTCTCCAAATTTGTATGAGCGGACGAATTAGACAAAAACTTTACGGCTAATTCCACTTGATATTCCTAAGTGCGTGGGGGAAGACAATATGGCCATAGCGACATTAGTCTACGGTCGTCCTCCTGGCATCCAGCTGACTTCTTTTAACCTCCAAGCAAAGCTGTTTTCGGTGCTCAGGTGTACACCGTCAGACTAGCAAATGGAATGCGGTGACATCAACAGGGTGTGAAACGTATTCAGCAATCTTAAGCTCACGTTTCTAAAAAACTTAACACATTTGAGTTCGTGTTTCTAAGGACAGACTATTTCAAGAACCCACCTCAGTAACTGTATAAAACACATTTTCATACCATCAGATGGTCTACCAACAATTACACGGTTAGCACTTATAGTTGACATCCTACGATTTCAATCAACCGTCGAATCCGTCTTCAGTAATCCACTCTTCAATGTGACAGCACATCTGATCAGTCTCCAGCGACCTCAAACTCCGAGTTAGCCGCGGTTGTGTCTCCGACGAACTCCCTCCTCACCCTGAAACCCAAAATGAGGAGCACACCCATTATGTTGTACGCCAGCTTGAAAAGCCCATTATTGTTCGGCCTTTACTGTACAGGTGCCAATTCTTCATGTGTATGTCATGCGTTTGTGAACCAGCAAAAAAACAGTTTATCTCAGGTACACCTCCTTGATTAGCATTATTGGGAACACACTCGCACAATTCTGTCTGACTTCAAGTGTTGCAGGATACATGGAATGGTGGTATCTACCTTTGACTGTAACACTCAGATACTACACCTTTTTGAGGCAAAGCAACGGTTGCCAAGTCAAAGAAAAACAACCCTGGAAACTGTAGCGTCTTGTACCTGTGCAGTGAGGAAATCACACCCCATGGAAGGTCCTCTGGAGGCGTTATCAGGATGGGTTCTTTGTGGGCGTCCGGCTGCCGAGACAGCAGCTGTTGCCCATAATTAAAATGTATGGGCAGATGCCCACCTATATTAGTCATCGTTCTAAGGAGAGTTGGTGTTTTGAGATCACCTTCGCGGATGCAAATTCACTACAAACCGTTTACATCAAACCTAATATGCTGGTGTGGGTACCGCAGCTTTATTCGTGGTTGCATGTTGAACCGACTTCCTCTGCAATATTGTAGGCTGCATTCCCCAGAATAACAATGTTCTAACTATTGCTGTTGGAAATGGCGCCCAGCTGGTCCAGAGCCTGTCTGAATTCTGAAGGTAGACTGGAGCTTCTGCTGAGGTTTGTCCTCTATGGTAGCTGTCGTGCGGTTGTGCGAGAGACTCTCTCACTTCCACCGCCCTAGCGCCTTTACTTCTGTGTACTGAAGTTTGCTTACTTCAGGGTGATTAAAACGCTAATTGGGTTTACCTGCATACTCATTGTCTTTTTTCACGAACGTAATGATCGGAAGTCGACTTCTGAGCCGCATTAGCATAAGGCCGGTGTAACGTTTGACTTACGAACAAAGATCAAGAAAATAGCGTCGCGGTGGCTCCTGCGCACAGATTTTCTGGAGGAAACATAAGTGTCAAGTTGTACTTGACCTCTACTGAAAGTTCCGTTTATTTTAGACCATTTCAATTGAAGTAATTGCAGTGAGATTAAATCGATGTTGAGTCGATTATAATAAGGCGCAACAACATGAGCGCTTTTTACTTCGTCCAATTTCCTTGAAGTAAGTCAAGTCAAATCTTCTAGTATCCAATGGATTCTTTCATAGCTTCGTTTCACAATACTGATTTTTCAACGGAAAGGGAAGTATGAACAGACTCAATTTCAAACCATATATAGAAAGACAATCTAGGTTTAACAGTTGACTGTTCACACGTATCTTCTGAGACAACCCATCAACTGTGACATCATGTATATGATAAATTCCTACAGGTGGTTAAATAATGCCAACGCACTAATCCAGCTTTTCTCTCCCGCTAATCCGTCTGGAAGTCCTCTTAGTAAAACTCGTAAATCTTACGATTTTAAAGACGTTGTAAGGATATCTGTGTTCTTCTGCTCTCTTGAATATTTAATTACTCGTAAATGAAATTCATAATCAAGGTTTCCAACCGTGTAATGTCAAACACATATTCAGAAGATAGTTTGCACCCTGAAATAGACGTGTACTGTTCTATTCGTTGAATCTGTGCCGCGTAAACTAAACACAACATAAGGTGCAGACCGTCGTTATCTCGGTGTAATATTGGAGGACACAGGTGTTGGGTTGTGTTGTTGCGAAATTAGGTGTCTATAATATTATTTACACCGTCTTGGACGGGCAACGAATCCTTTTAGATAATGTCTCGTTCATTTTCAACACGTCGGCTTTCAACTCAATATCGCGAAATCTGTCAGAGTGAACATTCAGATAGGCTATACTCAGTAAGCCCATACCTTGCAAATATGCAAACTCACCTTATGGTTTAGGCGACCTGACAACTTCGTGAAGACCAGTATGTTACTGAAAAATTTGGAGTTGTCAGGAAACTGCGCTTTCTACTATCTCTAAACACAACAACCTCCTCTAAAAAGATTGTCGTTGTGGTACGCAAGAAATAATGTTTTTTTGCAGGTGATCTTCGTATGAGGGAAATTGGCCATCTTGTGATGTCACAAAAATGTCATCTAAAAGTGGCGCTTCGAATGTACTGGTTTCTTCTTAAACGTTGCCAATTCACAGGTGCGGCGCATGCCGCCTTACTGACTGAATGCCGATGATAGTCTCTTCGGCACTGGATCATTCAGTTCAGCATCAGGTTTCTCGCCAGACCCTTCTTACTGTAAAATGTCACGGATGAATTTATCATTCGGTTAACAGGCAAGAGGGTGCAGAGTTCAAAATAAGATTAATTATTCAGGTATGTTTGATGTTCTAGTCTCTTAAATCTAGGCTGAACACTTTCGAACAGCCTTGGCAAAGTTGGGGATTGTATTAATTTGCGACTATTGTTTGAAGTCTCTATGAATTCAATCACCTTCCAAAACGTTGTGTTGATAGTGCTACACATGTTCATCCACAAATCAACGGTCCACAAATTAGCGTCTCAAAACTTTCTTGAGAGATCCCTATCAGCAATTCTTATATGCATTCAGACTCCTACTTTGAACAGTTTATACACTGTATCGGCCCCAAAAAAATCTCCTGTATATATCTCTAGTGGTGGCATACTTTCCGAGGTTATATATGGACGCTTCGTTCGTTGGTTCATCAATAAATCTGATATAACTGGACGACTTGTCTAGGTGAAGTCTGCAGTGGTTTAGTAGTATCAGCATTGTTCGTCATCCATTTGTGGACAATTTCTTGTGGCTCATCAGATGAAATTGAAAAATTTTGAGCTGAACCTCATTTTGATTGTTGCATTCTACTACACACTACGCAATGGACGGTGGTCCCCTTAAAACCAGTAGGATGCACACAGTTTTCCATAACCTTATGTTTTAACTGTTCGTCTGTGGCGCCGAACAGCAAAATAACTGTGAATTTCTATCTTATGCGATTTGATCCGCGAAATGACTCTTTTCTGACCAAACTTTTACTCACTCACACTTGGACAAACAGGTAGCTTCTGTCTCTTTTTATTTAGATTTTTCTGAACGGATTATTTCCCAATGTGTTGCGAAACATCCATGCACTTACACCTAGGGAACAGCAAAACACTGGCGAGCCCATCTGAGAGTAATTGCAGTGCAGTGTATTTTTTGAAACTGTTCCGGCAACTTGTACTGCCAATAAAAATTCAATCCCCAAATTTTACGACAACTGCAAATTATTTTCTTTTGATCTAAATTTTTATGACAATTAATTTTTTGTTCCGGCTTGCAACGGTAAGAATGTGTGTGTTACTTGATCACTTCTTTTCGCTGGAATTCTTCTAACACTTTTCATTGTGATGATGCCTATTTCTAAAAAGATATTGGTGATGAGCTTTTCCACTGGCCTTAGTGATCTACACCTTAGACTCACGCGAAACAAAGCACACTTTACTCGCGTTCGAAGGTCCAACGGCAATACGCTCGCAGCTAACTAGTCTGCAACTCAGGCAAATCCACTGTGCGTTTCAGAAATTTCAGGATTTTTTTCAGAACACATGGAACTAATCGGCATTCGAATGTCAACAATACCCAAGTCCCTTTATATATTAATTCTGGCCAACTTGAATGCGGAAGGACTCGAGGGAATAGAAATGTCATCTTACGAAGATCTTTTGAATTACTTTCAGGCTACAGCCGTGTTGTTACTATTAGTACCAGTTTGTTTAGCTTAGTACAATCACGTGTGAAATATAACGAAAACTGCCTTAAACAGGTGAACCACTCCACACCGTTGAATGGTTGACATACCAATAATTCTGTTTTCACATCTGGAAGGGATGAATAGGACATCTCTTTCTTCTCCTCGAAGGAAATACAAAAACTAGGCGTGTGTATGTTCCAGTATTCAAGAATGCACCTTCGCAGTTTGGCTGATCAGTGAGAACACGCGGTTCTTATCGGCAAAGCGACGGCTATGCTAAGGAATCTACAGAATGTGTTGATGAAATCATGTGAAAACCTCTGTTAACTGCATCTGCATCTATATGTTCCCTGAATATTCACCACAAAGAACCAATGGGTTATATACAGCGGTCAGAGTAAAGGATGTTGCAATAGTTTGACATTTCGCTCAATCCTACTAGCCATAAACAAAGCGCACAGTTTACATACCACAGATGCGCACGGTGAACGGACATATGCGCGTCCAAAAATGTATAGTGCCCTCAACACCACGACAAACCGATGGATTGCCACAACCACTTTTGCACACACCTGGTAAGTTCGGATACACAGCTGTTTATCTCATCCACGATAATATTCTACCATTTGTTACACTACAACTTGATTTAGAGGAGTCTCAGTTGCGAAAAATTTTGACCCTGTCTCAATTCTAACCAGTGGGAGAAACATGTTCAGACGCAACCAGTGATGTAATAGCCGGGCTGTGAAGCCACGCTAGGAATTCAGAGATTTCACATTTGAATCCGTTTAGCTACTCAGCTCACTGTGTCACATAGAATTCACTCAATTGTCCAACAGATTGATTACTCGAAACGAGTTTTTCAGGGGAAGTTCAGAGTTTTCGTAATTCGGCATCTTCTAACTTATTACTTCTGCTAAACAGCCTGACAGAAATGTCTAATTCAAGGAACCCTGAATTTGAAGGCGAATTCTTTTCCATGCCTGTCACTAATTTTCCCTGTAGTAGAGTAAAGCACTGGGAGGATGTTCATCATGGTGTATTTAACAGGCTAAGTATTCATCCCAAACAGCTCGGTCTAGGAAAAACAGTGATATGGCGACTCAAAAAAACACTAGGCCGCCTCTTGTACCCTACACAAATTGCTTTCAAAAGTACCTAAGTGTACTGAACAAGGGTGAATAGCGGTTTGCTTGCTGTACCCGGCACTAATGTGCTCGCGTTTTCTTCTCAAATCTTCCACGTCGGTGGCTGCACACACTTCCTTCTCTGTCGTTCATCCGGCAGTTGCACCCTCAAACTCCAGTGATGATTATTACCATCCGTGTCCGCTATTTCCGTACGACACAGTGGGTTATTTCTATTTTTCTTTGGTGTCCGCCTAAATGAACCCAAAAATCCAATTTCATTCCACCTGTAGACCCGTTGAATCAGGCGTCCGTCTAAGGATATACATAATAGTCCACTAACGACCCTTTCAAAATTGTTTACTTGAGATTGCTAATTAGTAGCTCGCCATCTCACTGTTACCGGCGTGACAGTCAGCGTCCCTTTACAGAGTCATACAGTTGAACAAGACTGAGACATGTTTGCACCAAACTTTGATTGCCAGCTTTCAAAAAACGGCCTGAAGTGTGGCAAGCGTGCAAATGCAAATTACGGAAATGAATCTTAGACAGACTTCTGTAATTTTGTTCGAGGCAAGGTGTCCACAAATATTCGATGGCATATTTTTCACGGATAGGATTTTCGTCGAAAACAGATTTAGTCAGCCTTGCACAACAAGACAATTTTATTGATTGATCCTGACTTCCCCAATGTTGTTTTACTGCTTGTCTGCAGACAAATTGCTATCATCAAACGTAGCTGCCGCCAGTAGCACATTTTTAAGGTGTTATTCAAAGTGGATAACATGAAAACCCGCGACCCGTTCAAACACATGTTGAGCTCAGCTTAGTTTCCGTGGCTAAAGCCGCTAGGCCTCAACTTTCCTCCTATTAATAAACAGACAGGAAACGACCGCACATCGGAAGGTTACCACGAAGTGTGCTATGTCAAAATACTTGATTAATACCTAATCCAGCACGTCACGGCTAACCTTCACTGAACATATGTGTTCCGTACGAAAGTTAGAGTTCACATCACCCAGTAACTAGCAAGGCCATCCCAAAGCTGGACGTCATTGCATAAATAAATTCGTTGGAGTACCTGGTATTGTCACTATACTGGTAAAAGTTAGCTTAGAACGTTCACACTTTTTCACTGCCAGAGTTTTGCCACATATGTTCCGTCGACCTTCAGTTAAACGACAGGTTTACTGCTAAATTCAAGTATGGTTCGTCTGACAGAAATTCGATGGGTAAAAATTCGCAATACCACAGTCGAACTCGAAGTAAAGTTCTTAATACACCAAGTTAACCATCCAGACCTTACAACATTTAATAGTAATATTCACACTACTAATAAATTGCACTTCAGCCGTCCATGGCCTAAACAGATTGGTTATACTTAGTGCTCCGTTGCCGAGCAACTCGGTTGGCAGACACAAACCTCAGTGGATAAGTTCTTTGACGCTGTCAATGATGAAAACAAGTTGTCTCCAACCTTAATCAGACTATTCGATCGCCTTGAAAGCGATTTGGCCTGCTTTATAATTTTACACAACTTCGATCCAGACAGCTTAATCTTTGTATCTACCAACGTAGAAGTCAGCTATTAATGTTGTGATCCGGGGGCCAGGTTTCGAACTTTAGATACCACTTCACTCTATTACAAACGCTTACGCCTAGCTGAATCCAAATATATTACGTTCGATTCGTTAAGTAACCTATTGGTTGTTTGCCACCACATTATTCTCTGGGCTGACTTAATCCACGACTACTGTCTATCTAGGACAGTGAGTTTGACCAATGTGACCAAACTGTAATACATGAGATAAACTTTCGGCTCCTCCTACCAAGACAGACATTTGAAACCTTACTGATTCAATTTTATGAACATACACGTCCAGTTTGACGTAAGTTGTTGCAAAGCTTCTTCATTACAACCCATACTGTTATGCAGACCACGGGCAAACCTGTCTACGGTTAGTAATTTCCAGCCCGAATGCAAAATCGCGACCGAATTAGGAAAAGCTCACGTGAGTAACGAATGATGTGTTTCAAAAAATCGGTTTCAGTTAACAAACACAGCTGTGACAAGAATGTGGTACACGGAAGAGCTCTGACGAGAGAGAAGCCGGAGCTTACTGCCCACTCCGTAGACAAACTGGTTACATTGTTTATCTGAATACAAGTGATCCGATAAATTCTAAACGACCTTCAAACTAAAATTAACTGAATTCACCAACGTTAAAAGTAAATAAAGATAATGCCCCAGCAGATTTATTGAATTCGAGGATTCTGACCTACCTTGAAAATTCTAACTCCGGGGTTTTCAATCGAAATGGCGGAGAGTAAATGTCTCCCAATGGGAGGGTCAGACAACCTGATCATTACTTACAAGTAAAAGTGGTTGAACGTTCATACGTGTCGCATTGATGGGGCCTGCGAGGGAGTCAGTTGCACAGTGCCCGACACATTTCACATGAAAACATGGCCGGAGTTCTACTTTACGATGTGACAAGAATAAGTCCACAGAAGATGCCCAACAGGAACCAAACCGAGAATGAACTCGTAATTGGTGGCAGCCTTCGTTTTCAGAGAGACTCGATGTAACTGCCAGACTCGAGTTTTGTCGGGGGGAAATGGAACTTAAAGTGTGCAATTCATTTATATTTCATTTTTTGTACCATCTTTACACGCCGGATTTCACCAGCATACGATGCGTTTTCAGTTCGCGACCTCTAAAGCACACCTCACTCCGAATAACAGTGAGCTTCAGTCCCGCAGAACTAGATATTAGTTTTGTTTCTCTCCGTAAAAACTACACCTTGCTAATGGATTAAGATAGCTAGTCAAAGGGTACCGTCTGAGTTGATAACCTGAGGCTGCTGTGTAAGATTTATTGCAGAAAATCGTAAGTAATCCCGTCGAGCCCGACGGGCTTTAATGACGACATCGATGCGAAACTAACTCTTCATAGACATGGCATGTGGGAACCAATCATCGAATTGATTTACACTCAAAGTTGCAAACAGAAAAATTGAAGAGTTGAAGTTTCTCAGTTTTCAAAATAATTAACAACTCACATCAATAAGACTGAATAAAGCAATAACACTGAAATCTTGGAAACAACCGTGCAAAGAAGGTATGAAGAAAATAATTTAAAGCTGACGCAAAAATAGTCAATTAACTGAGTGATGAATTACATTACACTCACACGTGTACGTATACTTCGATATTCTTCGGTGAATAATTTTAGCGACAGTTAACACAACTACATTTTGAGTAGCACAAGCTCTTCCTTCTTCCTCTTCTCTTTGTGAGCGACGTATTATGTTAATTAATATTTCGATATCGGATGACTTACTTGTCGCAATATAACCTACCATTAGGACACTGAGAACGGCTTATACTCCCTGCAAAATATCTGTCTGACATTATTCTGTCAAGTTTACTTTCCATACACATCGTAACTTCGCAAACAATTTTCTTTCTTTCTGGAAACAATATAAAACCAGTTTATTCTTTTCCGTTTCGTGCCAACAGAGTTAATAGAGATGGCGCAGCTAATGTATATTCAATAACTGACAAGTATCGCAATTACCATAGGTCTAAACAGCTTCACAATTTCTAAGCAATGTTTGTTTTCTGTAAGTAACGAAAAAAATGTTACGGTTTTTGGGAAGAAACATTCCCAGAAACAGTGCTTTTGGTGTGACTTTCGACGGCAGCGTCTGTTTTAGAATTATGGGTTCGCTTAACTTGACCAGTGTAATAGGAATCAGTCGTCTCTGACATATTCATACAATTTTCACTGTTCGCTTTCGGGTAGCCGACAATGTTTGCCATTCTTGATGATCAGTTGAATCGAAGGTCTTTGAATCTTTCAAGCAAACTGACGATACTTGTGTTGTACGTGGTGTTTGTTCTCACAACTCTTGGGCATTCAGCTCTCTCGAAATTTCCTTTAACCATCTCATAATATTTTCCATCACTCAACGTCAATGACTTCAAGCGGGGACACTTCAACCTGTACGGGAAAAAACGAATAACACGTATAGACGACAACGTTAATATGCTAACTATAACCATTACTTGGGTTGGGGTGAAATACACTAACAGTTAGCACCGTCGAAATAAGATTCCTTGAAACCCAACAAACACCAAAGTTAAACAACTAGCATGAAAAGTTTAAGACAAGATTCCAGGCTACTCACCTTATCCTGTCAATAAACTTTCGACTTTTGTCACTGAACCGAATAGTTGCCGGATCCCACTGAATTTCCAGAGCTTCCAAATTTGGGCAACGGGCCGAAAATCCTTCTAGTATTTTGTCAATATGAACTCGAGTGTTGTATTTGAAGAACCAGCCATGGGATGTCCCAAGAACGCATATTCTAACAAACATATGAGAGACATTATAACGACAGAGTAGATATTTGTCGATATCAAGCGTATGGGGCAGTTTGTTGCTTATTGTATATAAATTTCAAGAAATACTAACCCAGATGGATGGAATCTTTACTGTGACTTCTACGGGCAAGGTGGATATAATGTGCAAAACGTCAAGCCAAACCATCCTCCCTTTCTTTGGATTGCATAACGAATCAAAAACCACTTGCTCTGCACTGGTGAGGGAAACCTGTGTGTTATAAATCTCACATCAGTAACAACGCTACAATGAATGTTCTTCGTTTCTGGATGTACTTCTTTTCTATGTACTCTTCTTTTTGGTGCTGGTAATTGTTTTGAGAGATTTTCACACTGGAACAAATGAACGCCTATATTAATACCACATGATATTTATGGTCAAGGTGTGCTACAGCCACGTGAATAAATGAATCAGTCAACATAAATACATCAGAGTGCTAATGGGCCCAAGTTATTTATCCTGTTAGTACACATCAAACTCTGGTGTCAAAAAGGCAAAAATATCTTGTCAATTCACAAAACTACACAGAGACTTGTATGAAAACACCAGTGTTCTATGGAGTCATGCGTGTCATGGATTCATTCTAGACTGAAACAAAGGAAGATGAATGAATATTATCTTCGAATTAATTTCTACATGAAGGCAAGAAGTTGTTGTTTGTATACATTTGAGTGACAAATTTTGTAGGCGGTGAATTTCAACACTACTTCCTAGTTTACGAAAGGAATGCTTGTAGGTTCCAAACACCCGCAGATAATGATACGACAAAATCCGGCGCGGGGTATAGGTCAAAGATTCCACTTTATCACTGGCAGTTGAAATATAATACAAACTTTTCAAGATTTTGAAATGAAAAATTTTCAACGCTGAATAAAACTTCTCCAATTTGTACATAAAAATAAAACCCACGGGTTTATCTGCCCGTCTTTTAATGTGTGGCATTATTGTATGAGCAAAATAAATTTTCTCATTAACCTCATCACTTTTAAACGCGCGCCAACAAAAGATCACACTGTGGAATTTCTACCACTCTCAGACGAAATTCTAACTTGTCAGATTGCAACTCAGTAAAATGCATTTTTGGACACAATAGGCCACCCATAGTGGAAATTGTCTTCCAGTCCACTTCAGATTTCGCAATAAATTCGTTTTTTACCACCATTCATTAGGAGTTAAACTGGTACTTAGGCGTCACTGAAGTGGAGATGTTTACTGATGTTTACACACAAGTGAATTAGACTGTAACGTTTCATGTTATTATATTTAGCAAACTGAGTAGAGGATAAAATTGCTCAGATCTTTTCATATGATTAGATATACTGTAGTTGATGAGAAAACAAAATTCTGTTACTGAATGTTTCTTCTGGGTGATGCACAGTTTTACAAGAAACTCTGCGACATAAAATATACATTTACAGTTGACATGCTCGTAATAAGTTACCTGCCGAACACCAGCTTCGACCAGTAACAAAGTTTAAGGTCAACAAAAATATCATTCACATCAACAATACACGACGAGTTCTTATAATAACAACACAATTTTTGAAGTCTCCTCCGACGTGATCACCTTTGTGGGGTATTATTGCGGCGGTCAGTAGAAAGTTACAACCCAGTGTAGCTTGCGTGCATGTATAAAGAGAGGTTGCGAACACATTAGTTAGAATCTGTAAGTTTAAAATTGGAGATGACAGTAGATGGTAACAGTGACTGGACCAATTAAGCAAGTTTCAGAAAAGCGTGATAGATCTGGTGTAGCGATAAACTTTTCCTACTTAATGTAAAACACTTGAGATTACGCTGGGCTTTAATCAATACGGAACAGTGATTATTTGCAGCAAACATATGACCTCAACATCTTAGTCTGAACTGTTCACAGTTATAGATGTGTGTAATCAAAACCAGACCTCAACTGTGGAATCACTGTTCAGGCAGACTGTTCAACTCATCTCTTCGGAAAACAAGCATCAAAACTCCGTTTTGTTCTCCTTGAGATTAATTGCCAGTGACCGCGTTTGTTCCAACCAGTAGTTGATTCTATTACTGCATGCAACTGTGTTGGACACCGCGCCGCACACTTAAGTTAGGCGGATTCGAATTACTATCTTTGAGCGCCCAACCATATTTACTTAAACGAGCGTAATCATGACTGCGACGCTCATAAATGAAAACCATTTTCGCAATTTAAATTCAAGTGCTTCTGTTGGCATTCATCCTATACAAATATTCACTAATATGGAGTGATTCTTCCCCATTTGTACACCTCAGCTCTGGTTTAGGTACTGCCAGAACAAACGTAGTTTGAACAATATTCTCACAGATTGAATGTGTTTTGAACGACACTACTATTCAATGAACACTCTATATGAGATCATCTGAGAATCGTATTTTCAGGGCTTCTGGCATCCCAAATCACGTGGATATGAAACCAAGAGAGGATTGGAAAGTTTAAACGATTTCTGATTAGCCGCATTCAGAATCAGGGTTTTTATCCGTGCCAAAGAAAGTCGTCATCAGACATTATACTGTCTATAAGTATATGTGAAAGCAAGTTTTTCAAATTCATCAGTTCCATAAAATGGTTATTTTTGATTGAACAGAATTTCCACTCAACGTGAACAAACTAACGTTGACAGCCACACGTCAAAAAGTTGCGCAGAATATTATTTCTTGCAGACTGTAATTTATGACGCTCTTCACGATACTTCCCAATCCACTTGACGCTTTGGTTACTTTTCGCGTATAGCGCATATATCACAGCTACAGAATTGTGGAAATGACCTAACATGGTTGTGTATGTGACTCGAGAATACGTGAACAAGACAAAACCTGCGACAAACTTTCTAGTAAGGTCACCTTAATTCCCGTATCTCACTGCTGATTACAATACCGACTCCTGAAGCTGATGGGGTATCCACGGCTTACACTGTGGTTGTTTTTATTAAACCTCTGCCATTTTTAGTCGTATTTTTCATCTTTCTTCAAGCGTAAGAAAAAGTCTTCGGTAAATTTTTCATGGAGTTCAATATTTACTGTAGCGAGTTCTTCTGATAACTTGTTAATACGTTCAGTCATATGTGTGTAGTATAATCTTTTACTTTCTACGTTTGTTGCAGGCGTTGCACTCCTGCGTTACTTCACAGTACATCACCGTTCCACTCAAATACCGTTGAACTGAGCAACCTACATTCGGTAACAAACTGGCAATGAATCGGGGATTATATTTGTATGCGATTTGCACGTTGATGATGCAATTAACAAACTAATTTCTGTTCTGATGAGATGTTCAGTCAGATCGTCAAAACGGAGGGGTATTGGATGAGTTTTGCTTTACTCAGGCTAACCAATCAGGCATATATCTGCCACAACTTTCGTTTTTACTCTTGTTCACAGTTTACTAAGGCCATCACGACTATTGCTGCCCAATTGGCCCGCACTAGGTCTAACTTAGTTGTTTAGTCAAAAATGTTGGCCATATTTGATTGCGAACAAGGCCCACATCGCCTGATCGTTCCTATTGAGAACATGGCAGGTAGGCGGTTAACTCTAATCGATGGCCTTACAAATACAACTTTTTGTCCAGTCGAGTTCATTGAAATCGCTGATTTTGCTGAGCAGTGCATTGCCCGGTGTTTAGTCGAAGGTGACATTCGACAGACATTGAATATTTTTCAAGTTAAAACATTGTTCACACTCAGCAAGATTTTTGAGTGACCACTTCAGCATATGAAGGGAATGCAGTTGGTATTTAACAAATATCTTGTTATCTGCAATCGTTCTATTGACTAAAGTCAAAAATGTGTTTAGATTATACGAACCACCAATTAACAACACTTTGTTTGCGAAATTATTTACGCGCACGAGAGTGACGATACCGGAGCAAACTGGCAAATAGATTCTTACTTTATAGATCGCAGAGACGGTATGATTGTTGTCCAAAAGTATTCTGCCAGGGCTGGTTTTCCTTGCAACATCAGACCCTCTAGTCTGTTCCCGTGTGCTTTGATAAAATTCATGACGGACACTTCACTGAGCGAAGGCGTGTAGCTGAGGTCAATTGCACGCAGTTGATAGAATTTACCCGTCTCGCATAAGTGATTTAATATCTTTGCAGAGTATAAATTTCGGAAAGAAATATTACGCAAATTTACTTAAAAATATACCCTAGCTACACAAATGGTAATTAATGTGTAAAATGCAACGCCGTCAGTAAACATCTAATCCAGTCACTTATAAGCCCACTTCATCCTAACGAAGTTAAGTTCAATTGATTCCGCTGTATAAATTTCTGCAAAGAATAAGAGGGCATTCGAAAATGTTACTTTAGTAAAATGAAAGAATACTAAATTACATTAAATAAGGTTGTGTTGGTTTTAACTACAATTCACAATTATGAGGACACGGTCGCAGAAACGTAGTCTAATTCCGAATTATAAAAAATCAATGAGATCGTCATTGTTTTCGTTGAACAGAACAAATAAACATGTCCACTTAATTTCATTATAATGGCTTTCTGTTTGCTTTTGCTCCCCCAAAAATATGCAGACATATTAACAACATTAATAATGAAGCTAATATGCGTATCGGAACTAGTAAAATCAACATTTTTACCTTGTCGTTGAAAAAGTCGCTGTGACCAACAGCAAGGTAGGTAAAGTATGGTATTCTAGGGATGAAGCTCTCTAGACATTCTGCAGAAAGTTCTGTAGAGGTAATGTCGAGCTCACATATTTTGGATTTCTCCCACGGAGCAGCTATCATGAATTCATTCTTCAGACCTTAGGATGAAGAATAACACTGGTAAATCATTGAAAGAGCATCAAGTGAAGTGAGTTATAGAGAAGCTATTTAAGTAATTTTGTAATATAAAGTATACTATACAGAAGATTTTGCTCGAAGGGTAATGAAATGTGTACTGAATATAAAAGAAAGATAAATATCCCAGGCTTTTGAGTCAGTGTTGTCAATTGGAGATGTTCTCACGTTTACCTCCAGCGATTGTTTTTTGCCTTCTATGCGCACTTTTCTAATTTGAAGCTCAAAGTCATAAAACCAATTCCGTATTTGGAAGAAGTGGATTCATTCAAGATTGATGTACTATGCAAATCCCTCTCAACAGACCATTTCACCCAGGGTTTCAGCGCACTTTAACAAGGTAGTAAACTTGCAAATACGTCCTGTTCAACTGACACTTTTTATCGGTTTTCCGACACACACCGGAATTGCAGTGTACCGCATTTCGTTTTGCTGGGATATTAGCTCGTGCTTGCAATACTCTCCAATTAACACTGCAAGTGTTATATCCACTTGACGGCTCGATGGATTCAGTCTGTGGGTACCTTGATAGGAATTACACGTTTCAGGTGTCATCAGAATGTTTTCAGCGAGCTGAAGGAAAACGGTCCGACGATATTCGAAGTTCTCCTTCGACTTTATCAACTGTGTTCTTTAAACTGTCATTCTAACTTTGCTCAGTATAAACTGTAAAACATAACAAAGTAAACTTCAAAGCATGGATATATGTTTGACCAAAACCAGAATGGTGATGACCAGCATATATTAGTAACAAACCAACAAGAAGTCAATCGCCATAGAAGTTTCATGGCTTGGTCTATCTTCTCAATGCATAAAAGGAATCAGTGATAATACGCAATAGAGTGATGTGACATCGGCATAAAACAAAATTGACTTGAAGTCCAAAAATGAAATCTGAAAGATCCAGTTGTCACAATACAGCGAAATGTAAACGCCCATAACGTTTCTTTTCTAGTCACTCTCATAACTGACGCAAGGCAGATACAGCGCTCTGAAACCGCTGTACAGATCAGGGTAGATCTCTACACAGCACAACATGAAGGCAATCTAACGGTTATATGTATGGCTGCTTTACTAAGTCAATTAAGTGCGATGTGGTAAAAAGAAATTGTGCTGAAGATATCTAAACGTTTATGCGATGAACTTGTCACCTCACAAGATGTTTTCCGCCATTTCCCCACAGGTTTAGACTATTATTTAAACGACGCTGTACCCAAGAGACCGCACCAGGTGACAGAACAACACCTGACTAAAAGAAGCTGTGGAAGACTCGGAACGCCATTTTGAAGCATTTTACATCTTTCTTCTTGGATTGGCTCAATACTACACTCAGATAAGTATGATCGCATCACGACTTTCTCGAACTGCAACTGAATATTGAGAAGGGACAAATGGGAAATGCAACGAAATGTGAGGTACCGTGAACCATTGTAAAATGTACGCACTAAATGAAGTATGAGTGGGGTTCAAACATATACGGCGTCATGTTCAATAAGTTTATGATCAGTGCATAGGGAAGAAAAAACGTTACGAGCAAGTTGTGTTGCCAAACGTCTTAACAACTCTAAGTAGCTTTCCCAAAAATATGTTGTAATCAAAATCACATTAACAAAGTAACAGAGGCCACGTGGAGGTTGATGTGGTTAAGTTGATATGTGTTGCGTTTAAACCGAATGGCAAAATACTTTTTCAGACTCAGCACAGTTTTGATTCTTGTTATGTTGTTTGAGCGCCCAGACTGATGTGTGTAAAGGCTGTTGTGTTCTATCTTGCCGATCCAAAGAAATCTATTTCGAAACAGTTCGTTTCGTCTCATCTGTTTTGCCTAAGTTTAGGACAGGTGAAGAATACCAATGTAACCAGAGATTACTGAGCAACATTATTCTGGCTTCATTCAATGTCGGCCAGGATGTTACACTCGAATCATCAGAACAGTGTATGTGTATATTTATTACTGATTTCCTTATTAGAATATCTGTGATTTAGGCCGACAGCTCTTATTAACCTGTAGATTGAACATAATATGCAAGTATGCCTCTAAAACAAACAAACATAAAACGTTCGTCACTTTTTTCTGAAGAAATTAATACGGATCGTCAAACTTATGGGAAATATGTTCACACAATTTTTGCCCCTGCTCTAGTGTCTAAATTATAATCTTTGAAATTAAACCACAAGTCGCTCACCACAGTGCTCCAAAAGTAGTGTCTTCACTTTGGTACAGTTTGCTATCAACAATGCGAACGAAGAACCTTTGACGTTCAAACAAAAATTGAGCGCGACACATTCCAGGTGTATACAGTTCGTTGCTAGAAGTTCCACATGGCTATCGTCAATGAAGTTGATTCCATAAAGGTTGATCACACGGAGATTTGGTGTGTGCGCTTTAATCTTGCTGATGTTAATGACCTAAAATGTGACAAATTCTGTTCAGCTGTTCACCGAATTTTCTCACAAGATAAAAGTACATTAACAAAGTGGCAAAAGCGACGATCAATTAGGATTTATTCTTGACAACACAATTTTTCACGTTTTATTCAGAGCACAATTGCAAAAAATCTTTTTTACGTTGTTAGTACTGAAACAAGAGAGTACTATTTGCAATACTATGCAGCCACTGATGCTCCAAGCTATTTCGAAAAAAAGTAATTCTGTTTTTTTTGAACAAACAAAATATTGTACCTCGTAAATTTCCTCCTCTTCTTCAGTCGCCTGTTCAAAAGTTCCTGTATGATAAAAGGTAGAGAAAGAATTCGATTTAATGAACCTCATAAGGGTAAGTCGAAAATTTTTAATTTCTGGAAATTGGTAATCATATGAGTAAGCGTTGCTACTTTGTTCTTGAAATAGTTTCTGTTTGCTCAACATTTCTTCCTACTTAAATTATTGTTCTTATTTGGAAAAGTTGTCACTGCGCTCCTCAGTTTGAATTTCTGTGTCTTCAGCTCCATCCACGGTGAGATTATGACGTATACGGTGAAATTGCAGAGAGATGTACCACAGAGAATGTGTCATTAGAATAGATAGTGGTATGTAAATAATTCTAGATATTCACCTTTTGCAGCTTAATAATGTGCAGCTCATGATCGTGAACGGTCCATAACCAACGTGGAATGGTTAGAGCATATCTTCAAATTAAGATAGAATGTAGCGGAAACTTGTTTTGTGTTCAAGTTGAACATCACTGACATCCGATCGCAACGTTCACACTCAGAGAGACTATCCGGCCACCCTTTTTTCGAAAAGAAGCACTAGACTCGTGTTTCGCTCTCACTGGATCTCTTCAGTAGTGCATATCCTTGCTACGGCCGGCAATAAAACTCCGGCAACGCTTTCGTGAGGCAACCGTGTTGACCAATGCGCCATCGACCTCACATTAGGCACGACCGAATTATCAAATCTTAACGCTCGACCACTTTTGCTGGTGAGAGGTGGTCAGGTTGGTCAACTTGAAAATAAACCGAATCCCCGACTACTCATCAATAGTCTAAAGCGTCGTCCATCAGGTTTGATGAGATCAGTGATCTCGACCTGTTTCAGAAGTTCTAATCGCGGGGTTACCGATTGGATACAACAGGACAGTTACTGTGTCTCCTCTTGAGACGATCGGGCAACCTGATCATTGCTCACAAGCGAGAGTGGTTGAGCATTCAGATCTGATAATTCGGTCGTGCCAAATGTGAAATCAATGGCGCAGTGGTCAACAGGGTTGCCTCATGACAGCGTGGCCGGAGTTCTAGAGACGGCCGTGACAAAGATATGCACTACTGGCGAGCTACAATGAGGACAAAACCCGAGTATATTGCCCGCATATTAGTAAGTGCCGTCATTAGTTAAACTGACTGATTACACATATACTGGCTGTCGTTTTTTCGTTGTCTTTTGTCTTGCAAATCTCTTAAGGCGCAAATATGTCTGGAACTTATTACTCTATACTCTCTCAGCAATATACATGCAAAAATTCTAGAAGCGACTTGTACGAAAAAAGCCAAACTGTACACTGTGGTATTTTTAAATCAGTACTTGACATAATGGCAACACTTTCCCAAATGCCACTTTGTTCAATTAAAATTTCGTGTTAGACAACATAAAAAGTCATTAGTAGTAAAAACATCTGTTAAACCTAAACAGATTACTGAACTCGAATGGAGTAAACAATGTGCAAGAACCCTGGGACCATTTCGTGAAAATCTTATTGAAAGCCACATTGAATGCTGAAATAAGTTAGCTGATATTTTGCCGAATATGTCGAATTTAGATATGGCTTGTTGAAGAGCCTGTCCTACTTATGACTGACCAGCTAGTGAATTATAAATTGCACTGTCATCATGTGAAAACTACTCCACACTATAGAGCAGTTCATATCTTTCGAACCGGACTTGCTTTCACGGCTTCCAGTAGCACTGTATGTGGTCAGTATTGCATCGCCCCTACCTTCATGAAAGTGTGACACACCGATTTACATTCTACTTTCACTAACAATATACCTAAAAATGTAGACTAAGTATGTCATAATCGGAAGCTTCATGTTGAAAATAAGTGACTTAAAATGATTAATATAGTGCTCAACTTTCGATGACATGTGTACAGTGACTAGTTCGAAACTACGCATCAACCAAAAGGAAACAGAATCGGGAGGTTTTTGCAACACCTACTCAATGATGTACGCCTCACTTCGAAACTATCTTGGCTAGGCTTTCTTCGCCATCTTGTGTCTAATCCCACACTTGCTGTTATTCAACATGTTATATTTGAAAGACCACAAGTTAACTTTTACAAAAGGCCATGGATCGGTTTGACAACGATTATGGGATAGTTTCAGAAGACTTGGTTCCAGCGCCAATCCTATTCAAGTGATAGACGTCAACAGAAAGTTTGGCAAATCGACCGTAAGGTTCACCTAGCTGATGAAACAGCTTCCACAGCGGCGGAGGTTAATGATACCAGACTCGACAGCCTGTGTATTTGTAGAGAAAATCAGATCCTGCAAAACTTCCGCCTCCCTCAGTCATTTGCCGTCAAGTCACTTGAAATACAAACACTCATAAAATACTGACACCAACAAACACATGTCGTACTGCAGGTATACGCAGCATCCACAAGCATTTATCATTTATTCCATCCTCACCCAGTAGACAGTGATACGTTCAAAATTTTTTCGATTTTAATTATCCATTTAAATTGTCCTGAATAGCCTATATAACGCACACTTACTTTGTGTATTTTTGAAAATGGTGTGAATTGTCGAAAGTAATCTTTCACGTAACTGATTTCATATGAAGTCCATAGAAAGCTCGGGAAATACAAACATATTTACCTATCAAATGTAGTATTTCAACCGACGAAAGAAAAGAGTAGATTTTTCTCATTAATCCTTCCATGAAAATGACATCACTGAGACATATGCACAAGTAATGCAAAGAGGAGGGGAATGCAGCCAACTCGTTGAAATCGTGTAATTGCATTGCATTGCTAAAATCCAATGTCATAGTCCGTAAACTAGGACATCGATTACCCAGCTCCTCCAGCACGGGAACAGTGATAAGATCACTGCACAGTTCGATACGCTTGAGACCAGCACCGGAACGATGATGAATCAAGTTCAGCAAATCATCCATAGAACGAACCTGTGAATGATGACCGTAAAAGTGAACATATTTTCAACATTGAGCCAAAAGCAATGCCAACTTATGATAGTTGGAAAGGTTGAGAGCATTCTTATATGTTTGCTCACAAGTATATGGGCTAAAAATTGAAGCAATCTTTCCGTGACCTGAATGTGTTTTAATTCGGATTGGGCCTGAAATGATCATTCAAAATTTGTTACAGCGAGATAACTCCTCGATATAACCATTGAGTCTACATTCGGGTGGGTTCTATGGAATTGGTACATACGCAGATGGAATGATTTTTCACTCACATTTTGTTTCCGTGCAAAAATGATTGTGGGGATTTTCAAAGATATTGCGACAACTTACCTCAGTGATTTGAGTATGATATTCTGCAATCACAAGCAAGCCAAAGTGCACGAACATACGCTAACAACAAGTGGATGTAGGTGAGATTTTGAATATGACAAACCAGTTTTAGCGATTTGAGGATAATCGGGCGCAGTGGTTAAGAAAATGGGTTCACAAGAACGTGATTCTTTATTGAAATCTTTGACGCAAAAGACACAGAGGGGTATGAACATCAGCATTGATAAGACCTACCTATTCTGAGTTGAAAATTTTTAGTTGAAACGTACCTGGCAATGTAATCTGCTACCCGCTGAAGCGGCCTCCAAATTAAACTAAGTGTACGGATGCCAAAAAAGTTAACCGTTAGGTGTAACAAAAAGTTACATAAATATCCCTATTCATCATACGGTTTATCATATAGTGAGTGTGAAATAAAGCAATCAACTGGAAAACTGTTCAACACTAGAACCGGTATAGTCCAGTGTGAACAGTTTGAGAAATCGTATTTTGGTAGCCAGTTTGCTGGATCATTTGGTGAGTTTTATATTACAGTGGTTTGGGTAGGTAACTGAGGACAAACGTGGAATTTCCGAATTTCCGACGTGGCTTTGTAGCCCAGCTATTATAGCACTTGCTGCGGCTGGCCATGTTGTTCCTGCATCAGACCCAAATAGAGCCAACGTTGCAATCTTCCACAAATGCGTCTCCTCCAGTTAGCTGCACACGTTGTCCTCACACTTTTCTCGTTGCATCTTAACGACTGTACTTCACGGATATAAAAATTGCCATATATATTTGACCGGTCGGTAAATAGAGCGCATGTTATATCCAGATAGAGAGAAGTGCACGAGTTTCATCAACTTCGTTAAACTTTTTCATTCCCTCGATTCCGAACGAAAAATGGCGAGTTTAATAGCTTGTTAGAGGAGAATTCAAGAACATGTAGCAGACTTTAACTTCGGGGATAAAAATGAATGAAGGCGTCGATAGACAGCTCAACTTCTGGATTTTTTCCAGCACGCGTTGCGCGATGGAGCAAGCTTTACCTCATCGTGGCGTATCTCCAAATTCGTCCTTACAAATCCCAATCGAGTGATTGACCCAATTGCTCACACACCCACACAAAGGTTCGGATGTCTAAATGACTATTCGCTTCCGCGTCACTCCCAAGTACCTTACGAGACAATTGAAGAAGACAAGCGGTTATTGGTGGTGGGCGTTGGAATTCTGATGACCAGCAAACTTTGGCAGCGGAAGATCACACTGAAGAGCGAAGGTTTACCGCACTTTTGGGATCAAGCAGACTAGTGTTTTCGAAAGTTAGATGAGTGAATGTCGTGGTTAGTTCAATCCTGTTGACCGAATAGTTGTTAGCTGACAGGTATATCTGGTTTTTCAGTCTTTTGTGGAATGTATAGTTGCATTAGTTAAGAAATATTGGCTTGTGCAGCTTCATCGGCGTGTCGCACCCTGAGTTTGCTTTCACAAGCAAAATTATGGCCCCAAACTACCGTTCAACCAACTAATATTTTGCCTTGAATTTCGTAGGACTTTTGTATAACATTTTTTCGTGAACCAAAGTCTACGATTATGAATCCAAAATCTTTGTTGGGGTAGAGAACCATCAACTTTCAGTATGATTTCATTCCAATTTGCTGCTCAAGATGTTCAAGAAGTGACATAATTTTATTTAATTGGAGCAGCTTTGAATCGATATCAAAGCTGAGCAGCCTTGCTTTCAACTCTGCCTCGGTCTGTGCGCAGGTAATCAGTAAACCAAGGGACGGGAATATAATGGGTTCACTTCGAAATAAGAATGCAACTGTTACACAAGAGGTCACGCTTACCGCTGTAATCACCTTGTCACTTTGTGTTTCAATTTAATGTGGGGAAGTTGCTGCAGTCAGCTTTTACAGCGGCAGCTGTACCGACCGAGTATAGGGAAATATTGTCGGAGCCTTATTCCCATACTTCAGCCCAAGTTATGATTTACGTTTAACTAGCTGACTGTGTCAATACCAAGAGCGGCAAAAATAGAGATTGTCCATTTTCACCACTTTTACTCAGTTCCGTCCTCGGTAAACTAATGCAGGAATATCTGCGACACTCACGTGATGCTGGCGTAGTCCTCCTACCTGGACGAAAACTGAATGATCTTGATTATGTTGACAGCAAGATGTTGATCGACATTTATCAAGCAGCACAAACAATGCTAATTCGCACTCTGCTGCATGCTTTGAAATATGCTTTGCATCCTCAAAATGTAAAGCGCCTTCTGTAAAATTGTTGTGATGATTTGGACCTGTTGTTAGATATTAAGGTCATAGTGATTAATGACCGGTTTATTTACCTGGGAAGCTGCATCGGCGGCGGCGGAGGTGTATGGAATGGAATGAAAGCACGCGTCTCCAAGGTTAAGGTGGTATTCGCCAGTCTGGTACACCTATGGCGACAGAAAAGAATCTGTAGGAAGCTTAATGGTCGCGTACAGAAAACAACGGTGATGGATATCTCTTCACGGCAGCAAAACTTGAACACTCAGAGTGGAAGACGTGAATCGTTCTCAGGTATTTGTTCGCCGATTTCTGCGTTTGACCGAACATGTCAGGTGGCACCAGCGAGTAAGTAACGAAGAGTTTAGGAAGCGGGTATTTGGTAGTGATCATCAAACGGGTTGAACTATTCGGTCCTTACATCTGCACAGACTTAGACGGTCGGGTCATGTAGTAATCATGGTAGCTAGTCGCTTAGCAAATCGAACACCGTTTGCCGACGCTGGGGTCGACTGGCGTAAGGTGCGAGGAGGACAGGTGATGATCTGGCGTAGTCGAATGAAATCGTTCACGAAGGGGTTGATCATTGTAGATAAGGCTCGTCTCTGGGGCCCTCAGGACTCACCGAGTCGGTGGCTTGAGACCTCAGATTAGGTGGCAGCTAATCAAGCTTAGTGACGTGGATGATATAGTTGTTTTTCCGAGTTGTCCGTGAAATAATCACATTTAACGACTCAAAGCTGTGTAAGACGTCTTGCTGATGTTGTCTTAGTTTCATCGGCAGCTTCGTTGTTTTTTTGCAAGGAGCAGGCTCGTTGGGGCCGGATGTTCGAAGATAGACGCAGCTGATTTTCAGTAGTTAGGTCGCTCTTTGTCACCTTTTTTCTCTTCACTTCCTATACAGCATTCTGTTTTTTTCTTCTTCTTGGTTGTGCGGCAAGTAACAATCAGTGTGAACCACTGATATGTTGTTATCTATGATGATGATGATGATGATGATGATGATGGTGGTGGTGGTGGATTAGGCGGACCTTCTGAGTAGAAACTGAGCGCCAATGACACACGTGCATGATGATGATGATAGTAATCAAATCACATGCAAAAGCGCAATAGAAGAGCAGTCGTGAGCAACAAAATTGTCAGTTGCATTTTCATAACAAAAGCTCTCATCCGAAAGATTCAGTTTACATCATCTTGTGCGAAGTTTTCCACATCGCTGAGTAGCAATGGTTTCTTTCGAATGAAGCGTTTAAGGTGAAAATCGGGCATATTCAAGATATGAAAGGATTTTGTACACAAGAAAAAATGCGTGGGTTACAAGGTGTTCAACTGATCTTGGCTAATCCGGAAGTGTTAAGTAACAAAGGAGCAAACAGCTTTTTTTCTCAGCTAACCTTCAAGAGACCTCGCTGAAGATTCTCATGGAAGATGTCTGCCAGAATCCTCAGAGTAATTTCTGTAGCAAGCAGATACACGGTAGCCAGTTATTCCGGTACAACAAGACCTACAAGTGTAAACTACAACGTATACAGCCAAAGCCTTTTGGAAATAGAGAAGTCGACATTAAATCTGCACTGTATATTCATATGCCATGCAAATTGCCGTTTGGAAATTGAGGTGTAATTTTAACACCTGGAACGTCTGAGGTTAAAATCCGGGCCAGATAATCCAACTGGATTACGGAATCTGCACTGATTTCTGTTACACTATCCCTACTTCACCTGACAGTATTGGATCATGGAATGCAGCAACCACCGAGTTCTGACATTGGACGATTCAATTGTGTTGCACAAGTACACTGAAAACCTTAAGATAACCAAGAGGCTAAATTGGAAGTATTCGTACATTGTTTCACTCTCTACAGTCATCTACTGAAAACACCTGAATACACGAGAACTGCTCAATAAGAAACCAAGGTATTTTTACGGGAACTTTACTGTTTCTTCTCTGCTTGCCCATTTTTGTCGAATCGAAAATATACTTGTCCATCACTACTATACCAACAGTGAATTATCATCTTTTCGAATATAGTTATGAAGTTGTTATTCAGGTCTAGAAGCGTTCATTATTAAATCTTTTCTGTTGTTTAAAATCCACAGTGTGCTTCAAGAAATTTAAACTTCGGGGATAAAACACTTCTGTTGGTGTTGAACTCGACAACCAAACAATAGTATTCTCGAAATAATCTAAAACCTCAAAGAAAGCAAAAGATTGATAGGAAGCAAGTTCAGATTTTCACAAACAGTTTTTATCTATGATGTTTTGTCTGCAACGCGGGTAGCTAGCCTTTTGCTGTTTTCAGTATGTATGAACTCTCGGCTGGACCAGTCGGTCAGTTACGCTGTGGGAGGGTACATGAATCAGTCCAAAACACCATCGATTGGGTGGTGGCTGCACATTACTTGGGAATGCAAACCTGAGTTTCTGCCGTGTCGCAATGTCACCTATAGTTTGAAAACGCCTACAGCAACCGAAACGTAACGTATGTCTTCAGGATCTTCGTGGACATTTACGTGACGGTTCTCGCTGGTCGCCACAAAACTTTTGCAGTGTACTGCTTGCTTCTGGTGATGCGGTGTTGTTCTGATTTTGCACCGGTCTCAGTCAGATTAGTTCCTCGTCGAAGTGCTTACGATACTTCTTATTTCGACCATGACTACAGTAATGCTTGATCAGACCAGTCACAACATTTGAAAAACCGTTTCAAACATGGACCCAACTTCAAGCAAATCTTTACGGAAGCTCTTCGACTGTTCAAATCAGGAAGCCTCGTCGAACTCACCAAACATGACTCGCTTCTTGTCCACTTGGATCTGTGGTGAATCTGAGTGGCGTTATGGGTCTAATGTAAACCAACTGTGAAAGTTACCAGAACAAACCTTAAGCATTGACTCGTTGATGTTGTATCGAAAAAGTAGTTTTAACCAGACAAACTTCTTGTTAAAGTGGCATTGTCAGTCAGCTTATATTCGTAGCGCCGATGTTCACCAAGTAGCGAGGGTTGTTCAGTCAATAATCTGCAAGTTTAAACTGACATTTTGTAACCAGCTAGTGGGGAATATGGTTGCAGCAAAATTTGTATATTTCCACTATAGTTTACACTTCTGTACGTTATTAGTTGTACGTTCATTTGGGTGGGCATTAGAAGAATTAAACACGCTGTGTGGTGAGTGCATCTCGAGATGATTTTCAATCACACAGAAATGAGTCCAAACCAGAGTGATAGCAACACGATCAAATCAAAGCCACTGGTCCAGAGTCACACGATAATTCTCCAACACTACAGAGATTAAATCCATTTTATCAGCAAGTTTTCCTCCAACAAAATCTCTGAATGTTTTGAAACCGATGCCTTTACGACAATTCATGCAAAGCCAAACAGTATTGGTTGCATAAAGCTTTTCATCAGTTAAATAATTTCACCGTTTTGTAATTTTCATCCATTCACTCAATTCATCCTTTTTTATAAATCATACGTTGCAACGTTTCTTTGTAAACCAGTGCAAACGCAGACATTGTCAACATCCATATCTTCTATATTTCAATATTGTGGCACAAACTGAGTAATAAACACTGACCACAAGTACTATTAAATCAAACGATAACATCGATCAACGGCGTTTTTAAATATGCAAATCACAGAAGAGGCTGTCTGCACTACAGACATCAGATATGATGACATTAACTACACACTAGCGCCCAGAGCATCACATGTCTGTTCCAGTCAGGAAAGGCGCCCATGTTGACTGTAATTCTTCGGGCTAGCACGCATATTTTACAAAAGAAAAATACTCACTCTGCAACTCAACTGATTCAAGTTTATAATGTTCTTTATCATCAAGCAAGCTTTAAGAAAACAAAATAGCCAGCACGGGTGTGAAACTCACTTTTTCAAAGCTATGAACGTGTACAATATATGTATGACGGAATTTAAAACTTCAAACCAGCTTTGAAACAAATATTCTCATAACTACCTCATTACAGTTGTGACAATAATGTTATAACCTTTGAACGTACTGTTGTCCACTTGACCCATGCAGGCTCCACGTTTTAACTCTTAATTGCTTCTAAAGAATGCTCCAGGAACTTTTACCAATCGAACCAGTTTTTAAGTTCCAGAGAGTGATTAAAGGCCGATACCCGCAGATAAATAATCAGAAATTAGTCCGAAATTAATCAACACTTTCCAGAACAGAATCGACTGGTTGGCCCACGACTGTATTCCATCAACAACTGCTTTGTGGTAAATGCTCACAAATTTCTTCCAAAGCTTGTAGTGCAGCGATAATGCAAGAACTTAATCCAAACTACCTGAAAAATTTTTGGTGTTGTCCAACTGGCATTTAGCCCAACGATGACATTTTATGGATTGGTTTGTTTCGCGAATCGATATTCCATGCAAACTGTTCCGCAAGAATGACTGCTTTAGAAAACACTTGGTCCATATCAATTTTCTCCTCTGTTCAACCCAAATCCGGCTGTTTAGCCCAGAACTTTCAGTTGGAAAATTATACGCGGAAGCAAAAATGTAAGACAGTATTTCTTTCAGGATACTGCCATAAATGAGACCGGAATTCTTCAATTATTAGTTAAGGGCTAATTGCATTCCGGTTTTTTCTGAGGCTATAAAATTACTGCAAAAATTGGGCAGTAAATCAGTTGGGAGAACGTGATTAACTTATGTTCTTTCGAACTGTACCAGCTGCACGCTATTCAGATAAAGCCAGACGTGATACCGCTGTACGCGAGCGTCAAAAATGACCAGTGAGTGAGCTGGAAACATTCACAGGATTACACACAGCAGCCTGGACCAGTTCTCGGAATGGACATCTGGCGTATAACACTGGTTAAAACAGGCAATGTTTTTATGTGCGGACTCTTATGAAACCCTCCTTCTGAGTTGGTATACGGCCAATAATCCATGTAACTTGCGAGTTGTCATTTACGACAAATGCCTAATTATTCAGACTGCGTGTGACTAAGACTACGTAAGGCTACATTAGGCAAATATACTGATCATTCATGTGTAGCATCAGATTATGTACTTGGATCACAGTTCTTTCGGTTACGGCAAAACGACATTTTCGGAATGCACCGTGCAGGTTAATCAAAACTTCATAGACCAGTTTGAATGCAGCGGTCATGAAAACAGTTCATTTTTTGTCTACTAGGTAAGTCTAAGTCACACTTGTTATCAGTTTGTTCACTGCATTCAAAAGCCTGGTGGCATGACACCCCCAATGTAGTTTGTATCATGTCAAGCGCCCAACACATTCTACTCTAAGGTAGAAGACGTACGAGAGCACATACTTCCCAAGAATAGTGGTAACTGCAAGCAGTTTGTTGATTTGCGGATTATCATCTTTATAAAATACAGCTCTAATGTTTCTAATAAACGAATAGAGTATACAACATGATAGAACAATCTAATGTGTAGCAAAGCGTTTAGAAACGCTATTCCATGAACGTCCTGCGAAACTAAATCCTGTCAACCGGAAATCAGTGGTCCCATTTTTGGCAGATAAACTAATAAACAGTAGTCGCTATACGGGCTCCGCAGCCATAAGTAAAACTTTGGACCGACCGCGAAAGGATGTTTTGTTTTAACGACTATGTCAAGCTTGTATTCATACGGCAACGAGAGGTTTTGAGTACGTGATGATCAGTTTACCAGATTTTGGTAAAGTTTATTCAAAGTTGCACATTTACTTGGTGGTAAATGGAAGTCCGAACAGCGGCAAATCAAAAATACTTATTGTTGCACAGTTGCATGAAATCATATTGTAAGTTGGTTCACTACGAAATTGAGTATTACTCAAAACAACTTAGTATGTGTGCATTACATTGGCACAAAGGATACGAATTATCAGATAAAATAGACGGGAGGAGAACTGACTGTGTATTCTGAGTGGTTGAATTTGAAGTCACTCAACACATTTAATTACATTATCAGAACACCCTTTCGGATATCAGACGTAAAAAATCAGTAAAACAGAAACGAATCCTCGCATCGACAAGTCTCTTCAGAATTCTATGTAACAGTTACGTGCGCAGAACAGCAAAAAGGTTACTCACAGCAATTCCGCCATATTCTGGTCGCAAGTTCAACGACTGCCACAGTGAAGGGTCATAGGCCAGACGACGCCACTGTTTGCAAACTCTTGCAATATTACAAAGATCAGTTTGAGGAAGATACGAAAGAGTTCGAAGCATCAATTTGTCCGGGAGGCGTGTTATAAGAAACTGGAAAGAAACCAAAGGGAAAATTTATTGATAAATTTCGGGATTAATATGGGTAAGGAGGGAAATCAATCCACGTTCACGAAAGGGTCAACAAACATGAAATATATACGATGCACAAACGAGCATCCACAGGATTTGTAATGCCTATAACCTTGAGACCTATAGAACTAAGTAAACTTCGGAACTATCAATCTAGAACAGTGTTTAAGTTACGGTTCTACGGATCGCTTCGGGTATTCAGTGATTCAAAATTGAAGGTTGCATCAAATAGTAACTGTGTCCACTGATGCCAACCATGTGCAAAGTACACTTTTGAGATCATAAAATTTCTTCCGAGCAAAGGGGAGACATATATTGCGATATGTTCAGCTTTCGTTTAATCTCATCAGTCGCAAACGTGCCTGTTTTATACATCATACAGGTAAGGACAAACAGAGGCTAAACACGCCTACAACCATAACAAGTTTCACAACCATGGCAACCCCATAGGTTGCTTCAACCACTTCTGTGCAAATAACGTCGGCTGGTACGTTCGGATGAGCACTGTTTCGAAGAAAGTCAATAACTTTGGGTTTTTATTACGCAACAGTATCTTTAATGAGTTCAATGGGTCAAATTGGCAACCTGTTGCTGTAGGGTGTCTAGCGATAGATAACGTTGGATTCCGAGCCCTCAGCGCACCAAGTTGAGGCTGGTGCGTCATCAGTTGTTTCCATTAGAGAGCAAACAGCTTTACATAAGACAGAAATCTTCATGTACAAGGTCGGGCGTAGAGGTGCACCATCCTTGTGTACAAGCAACTGAAAACTACAATAAATCTATCGAGGCACAGAGTGCGGTGAAGAACAGCACTGTGCCCATAAACACGGCCCAAAAGAAGGATGTTTATGTATTCTAACCATTCAGAGGTGACAATCTAACCAACGACTTAATGCACACATTGTAGTTATCAATTGCTAGACACCCTACAGCAACAGGTTGCCAATTTGACCCATTGAACTCATTAAAGATACTGTTGCGTAATAAAAACCCAAAGTTATTGACTTTCTTCGAAACAGTGCTCATCCGAACGTACCAGCCGACGTTATTTGCACAGAAGTGGTTGAAGCAACCTATGGGGTTGCCATGGTTGTGAAACTTGTTATGGTTGTAGGCGTGTTTAGCCTCTGTTTGTCCTTACCTGTATGATGTATAAAACAGGCACGTTTGCGACTGATGAGATTAAACGAAAGCTGATCATATCGCAATATATGTCTCCCCACCGCTCTAATGAAGTGGTTGAACACAGTTTTTCAAATCGTAACATTCACGAATTCGGTCTGTAGGTTTGGTACGTAACTAAATGGTAGAATAACAAGCGTTTGCAATTCTCCTCCTAGTGGACGAAAGAAACGAACAGTATTTACACGATGGCTAGATGATACGATTTGATTTCATAAAATTTGCGAGTTTAACTAAACACTAGTCAGAATCTGTCCTCAACTGAGAATTGAAGCGTAACTAGTGAAAGTGTTAGAAGAAAAACAGAAGGTCATTTGAGCGACTAATGAATTGTAACTTACATCTGCATTGAAGACAGAGGTTCTACGAAATGTGGAAGCCCTGCGCATATCTCTCATTACATCCACGATAGATTTTGTGGCCATTATCTACAAGTGTTTTCTTAGGAGCTTGTAGACATCATAAATAAAAAGTCTGTAAAACAGTTTCAACTGGTTTGTGCCCTTTCAATTTATTTTCATTACGGCCCCTTTAAGTGAACGCTGCATTCAACTTTCATTGGCTGTTCTGCAGCCCATGCCCACTAAACGCGCATTGACACCCACAACCGCAATCAATCGATAGACAGTTCTAAGCCAACGGACAGTCTACAAATAACTGACAGCTGTGTGCATGAAAAAAATCAATACTGGTGGGAGATAGCTGTGTGCATGTGACGAACCTGGACGGTAGGTTCAAACGAATGTTGCAGAAGTAAACGTACACAAAACGGAAGGTGTACATATACTTGTGAACTATGCAAAAAACAGGATGAGGAATAACAAAGGTTACGGAGATGACCTGAAGAAAGCCAATTTTGTTCTTTTTGTTTCTGTCAATTGCGTACACGGTGTGGCCACAAAATGAACAGTTTATTGAACGCATGTAGACAGAATTGACTACGTTGTCAGTAGTTATCGTTTGGTCTTGAAGATCTGTGCGGCGCAAGTTTCAACGTTTAAAGGCCAGTGTGCGTGATAACCTATCACCACTGGTAAATAATGGTGACATTTGGAACAGATGGTTCAGAACTTTTGTACTCCAGTGCACCAACAAGCAGATTCGCAGAGGTCTCATCCGCTCACCAGTATTGGTCACTATATAGTCACAGTTTAACTGTCACGTATATATTTCCCCAGCGTAATTACACGTGAAATTCGTCCCAGTTAGAATTGGGCACGGTTTTAATTGGAACATCTTTGGCGATTACGGAAGTACCGTTATCGTACCCTCAATATTCAACTCAAGTAGGTGTGGGGAACCTTAAGTCTTACTCGGCAATAGCGTATCTGTCCAAAGAATACTGGATTTTTAGATTACATACGCGATTTAATCCAATTGAAAATGCTGTTTAGTATTCTTGGAACAAGAAAACAACTGTAGTGACTGTTAGCGACTAACATATACAGAACAAAACTATGTCTACGTATGTGAATATCTGTGTCAGAAAACCCGGTGATTCAGGTAGAATTTATCCGCTTAAATTGTAAGACAATTCACTAGTATTCCAGCTAAAGTAACAGCAGAAACTTATGCGTTTTTTTCACTATATATCACTACAGGATATTCAGCAATTTCAGACGACACTGGGCGCATCATGTTTCGTGATTATTCTACTTTAGGAAAATGGCCTTCAATGAGCAAACGTTACTTACGAACCTAAAATTTTTAATAACAGTGAGCATATTTCTTGCCTTTTGTCTGCTCTATCCAGCTACTCTTCGTTCACACAATAAATATATCAACTTCTTTATGTGGAGGCTGACAATAATTCACAGCATACATTCATACTACGATCGTTTCGAAAGTGTTCAACTACATGTTGAATACTCGAATCGCTTTAAGTACTGACGTTTTTCTGGCACAAAAACCATATGATAATTAAACCACACAGGGAATACCTACAAATCGTCTTCTTATTACCTGTTGTTCGGTAATAACACCAATCTTTTCGTCTTACCCTATCCATATTTTGAACGGGAACCTTCATTTCTGTATAGTTGTTCTTTTACTAACAATTCTGACAAATGCTTCCCACTGAATACACACAGCGCTACCCACTATAATTATTGTATTCGAAAAGCTGAACTACAAAACATTAGGTGATTTAGTCAGAAGCCAATTGTTCTCATCACGTAATGCAGTATTGACTGAAAAAAGCCTCCGGAGAAAAATTCTGATTTTGTTTGTCTACTTCACATCAGGTTAATTAAATTTTACTACTGTGTTAAAATATTTGTGAACCTCGCACTTCACAGTTGTAGTTACAGGTCTGTTAATTAATACTGTAGTAATCATGAATAGTCAAGAGTTTGTTGGCTCCAAGTCAAACACAAATGATGCTTGCTCCCACGTTCGGAACAGAGTTCAAAATGAAAAAATTAACCCAGATCGTCCAGTGAGTGTCACATTTGTAGACTGTCCAGCAATATACGCTTAGCTCACAAACGAAAATGACTGAGTTCTTGCATATGACAGTTTTCCCGTGCAAACACAGTTGACTCAACGGACGTAGAAAGTAGCTCAATATCTGCGTATTTCGAGTTAGTGTGTTACTGACGAACTCTACCCAGAAAAAAGTTACCATCTGATGCTTCTGCAGAGATAGGTTGGCTGAAATTCTTATTGAACACAAAAGGTGCGGTACACTGTAAGTGATGTTCAATTGATGTCACTACATTGGCAATAATCTTATTATGGGACAAATGTTGGGTGGCGACTTGCAATACACTACTGCGCCATTTCATGATTTCCTACTTTGTAGTGAGTCTTAACGCTATACAGCATGGATCTGCATTGTTTCTTTTAGTAGCTCATTCAAGCACAACTTACAGCAGGGGCTAAACAGAACATTACAGCTGATTAGTTCATCCGCAAACAAACTTTTTTCAAAGATAGCTTTCGTTTGATTGAAAGCGGTGAGAGGACTTTACGACAGGGAACCTACAAAACTGCCATTAACGACATATTTGTAAAACGATACCTCATCTGAGGTTTCCTATTTCATTTGTAAACACACCCATAAAGAACAACTAGATCAGCCGAATCAAAGATTTAGCACGAAGCATTGCTTTTTTGACACTTCCGCTGTCAAAGTACGCTTCAAAACACAACGTGATAAACGGATTTGAAGCAGATCCATGGAAAGATACATGTGTTTATAGTTCCATGGTCCAGCTAGAGAAGGGAATGTATATGTGCTTACAAGTTTCACAATTTATTCGTTTGACCGATAGTCTACTAGGGACAGCTGATAAAAAATCTTACCAAAAGTGTGTTATTTTTATTGAGGGTGTAATCTATCACTAAATTTAAATCCGTACATCGTTTCAAAGATCCACCCGTCCACCACTACTTAGATATGCTCGTGCATGGAAGGATGTGTTTTTGACGTTCAGTTTACCACAAGTACACCTGAAATAGATCATATGCGCACCTCAGCTAGGTGATTTCAGGTCAAATTTACCAAAAGCTTTTCATCAGACCCAAACATGTTTCACTCGCAACCCGAAAACAGGTGACATTGACAACTTATCGGGTTTTTGCGAGCAACAAGCATCCATGTTCAGTGATTCTGAAGTATCAATTCGAAAGGATTCCCAAGCAAATAATGACTGCTTCGACAAAAATGAAAAGTTTTCAACACAACTGTCGCCCAATGGTGACGATGTTAGTATGTTATGGCGGCGATCGACAGCCGTTAAACCAGGGACGTGTAGTGCTAGGACACTCAGCTTGCAGAACTGTAACTTTCGTTTACTGTGTTGCGGATCCCACTTTATCCACCTATTTCCGTCCGTTTATCAAGCTAACCAAAACAGCATGATTGAACACTATCTGGATTTACAGGTACTTGGACATATGATGGGACATATGATTGCTACAAGTCAAAACCATAGCGCATCTTCGCGCGCTGATACTGAAATATGAGACACTTAAGTGAACGTTTGCTCATCCTTCCCCTGAAGGCATTCCAAGGTGGATCTGATATGAACGTGTACCACTGTTTGGCTGAATAATACACCCAGGTTGACTTGCGTTGTTCATGTCCAGCTGAGATATCCCGTTTGTTAGCACAGCCGCGCACCTCTAACAACCAACAGCTTTCCGTAGATTCAAATACTGACTCATATCGCATTTCACTTCATATTGTCTAGAAACCGTAATTCCTTTCCATAATCTCTTGCTCTGTACGATGCGCTTGACAAAATGCAAACAAAATGGTTGCGAAAAAATTTGGCACATCAAAATTTTGGCCGATTTGCCTGAAGTTTGGTTCGGGAAGACGCTGTCTTAATATCTTGAAAGCTAGAAAGTAGGAGGCGCAAATGTTTTGTAACAACAACATAATGCAAATATGTCACCCATTTTGTATTCGTGCTGGTTATTAATTTGAAAATAAAAGCGACTGGATGACAGTTTGTTATAAAATATCAGTCTACTTTTACTAATCTTCTGAAAATAAAACAAATCACAAGTGCGCAATATGCTCATCCAACTAAGCTACAAACACGTTCACAGCCGCTCAGTAGCCAACAAAATCTATTTTCTTTTCTACACAATCTCCCTGAATACGGATAGCCAGATGGCGAAGGAATTTGTGTAAACACACGTCTTACTATTGCATATGCATTCAACCCCAGAATGGAAACGGTTGGTTTTCCTCTCATCTGGGATTCTGACATTTCCTGCCAACCAAAACAGTCGATCTTCTACACAAAACAATAAAAATCCTTAGCGAATCTTAATGGGAATTTCGTACGGAAGTTAGCGTTGCATGTACACAGAAAATTGGCGCACTGCGGTTGTTGTTAAACACATACCTAAACAGGCACTCCTTTTCTAGCCATCAAATAAATGTAACCCAACTCTCAGTCACCTTATTCAGCATCTCAGCTGCGTCTTCAATCAAGAATTAAAGGCTGGCTTGGGCATATGATAGCACGATTAGGAAAGCAGTTGCCACAAATCAAAACCATAGCGCGTGTTCGCGCGCTGATACTGAAATATGAAACATGGTTAGGACCCAATGGCAGTGAAATTCGACACACAGTTTGAGCAACAGGTGATTTGACTGATTTTGACTGACTGCGAAGTGTCAGGGTGAATGCAGAATGTTAACAATTACCCCGATGACTTACTTGCCATCATTTTAGCTGGCCTTACTGCAAACAGCTATACTTCCTGTTGCCGTCTAGTGTATACATCAGTAAGCATCTGTCAGTTTCTTTCTCAATGCCAAACAGGTTCTGTTGATTTGAACTGATGCGGTTACCTCATGAGTGGTGGTGAATGCGTGTAGTTTGGCTGAAATCCACCTCGTAGCCAGTTGCGAAACCTCTAATAACTTCTCGCCCAAAAATGGTGTGGCAAAACTCGACAGAACGATCGACAGCTCATCGGCACCTGTGTTAACCTTCAGTTTCACGATCTACATTGTCCAGTTCCACTGAGCCAGTGATGACACTTGGGTAATTTCACTAAAATGGCGGCTTATCCAAGACCTCGTTTAAATGATGTGGCAAGTTGCCAGCTAGGCTACAAATCAGTTCGTAATATTGGATCGCCGAATTCACAAATCTTGCAACTGTGCGTTCTTTCTTCAATGTTCTCCACCACTCTTTGTTTACACGTAGCCCCAAGCAATACGAATTGTGATAATAATTAGTTCGTGTAAAATTAGCGACGTGAATAAACTTGAAGCACATTAGCGAACAGCGTGAAAAGTGTTCAGATGGTGGCCACTGTGTGGGGTTGCACTCTGAAAAAGTTCACATTGTATGGATTCACAATGTGATTTCTGAAAGCTCTAGATTGTTGTCATCGTGCACCACAGGAGTATTCGCGCCAATTGAATCGCTAATACGAGGGGTGCCATGTATATAATTACCTTTCAATTATTTGAATCATCCAGTGAGTTTGCGGTTCAGTGAGGCGGACTTATAATAGAGCGAAACCAACAGTCTTAAATCGGGCACGCTATCACAAAGCTGTGGGCAATAATTCATACGATGTACATCACTTTCCACGCAACTTCTAGGTACAAGACCTACATAGGAAAGACTAACCGTTGACGACCATAGTAGAAAATTAATCCTCAATAATAGAATATCCACATCGATCTTTTTACATAAATCGAAAAGGCTTGAATGAGCTTCTAGTTTAGTATACATTCTACCACTGATTTGCGATTATCGTGACGTTGACGACAACTTGAAATACCCACCCCTTCAACTTTCTCGGACGATACCGCCCAAGCTTTCCGTAATCAACATCCTATTACGATGGTTATTATGGTTTCCAGCTTGGCGCTACTGGATAAAGCCACCCGAGATGGTTAAAAGGTTGTGTTATAAGTTGGCTATAGTGTTGTGGTATTCTCAGTGTATCAGTTATAAGGGGACTGGTCAGACATCTTGCTAAGCCCAAGGTGACAACAGAAATTAATCAATGCTTCCAAACTGCTCGATCGAAACCAAAACATGATGTTGACATCACTCTCTTTAGACAGTAGACGCCATTACAGGTGACGATTGCCTTGTAAAACCATTCACCAGTAAACACTGGAAGCTGGTGTCATGTTCACAGCATCAATTATTTATTAACAATGACCTACCGTGTTCTTAAATGGTAGGTCAAAAAGTTCATATTGGTTTAAGGTCACCTCTTCTCTCATCGGTTCCACTTACACCCTTGAACTGTAAACCTTGACCTGAATTACTTTTAGCTTGCTACTGATAGCTCAGTGTCTGTATCTGCTAATTTTCTGGTTCCACCTTTCCCGCCAAAATAACCAAATAGAGTTGAATAATGCAGCAAACTAATGTTAAGTTCCACGGACCACCTGCTACTGGTACACGAAGCAAGATTTGCTGTTCGATAGAAAGTAGTTCTGAGTAACACTTGTGTTGGTCGATTCGCTTCATAGGATTAAATCGTGTATACCGTCGTCTGAAACAGAATATGTTACGACCTAGACCTTTCAGTAAAACTGAAGTCAACTTTTAACCTGCGAACCATTGTTTTGAATAATAGCGGGTTGTCGATCATTTTAATTGTCACAGACCGATTTGCGTTGCTAGTGTTTCATAACTTTAGGAAAAGTCAGAAAGAATCGTCCCCAGTTGATGCACTATAATGATTAACTTGCCATTTTACTCGAATACATATTCATTTAGGTCCCAACTTAACCAGATAAAGCCAGGTGTATAGTATGTTGTCGATTGTCTTATGACGACCGTTGTAAATGGATCTCACTGCGCTGCACTCAAAAGCGGGTCATCCTTAGTCAAAAACATGATTTTAGTTTGATGAATACTTTTGGGATATGTCTTTCAGAAGTTTCACCTGAACTGTGACAGCTAGAGACATAGCCAGAAGCATTAATAAAAATCGGCTGAACTTTATTATTTCTCGAATGTTCGTTGTTTGCTGATTGTTGCTTGTTGTTGTTTGTTGATGTCTACATGAATTACCCAGTGTCGACATCAACGAATTAGTAACTTGGGTTCAGGTTCCTGCTTTGATAAGAAACCTGTGCATAGCTAAGTATAGTGCTGACTACAGGAGAACACAATAAAACAAGGTGAAATATTACAAAGAGTAGTTTTCAGTGCAGCAATTGTTTAAATGTTTGTAATATATACCTCTCTCTCTTTATATTCACAATAGCCAGAACGCCTCAAGGTGTGTGTTATTCATCGCTTGAATAATACACTGACCTGGTACAGTGGTTATAGCAGAGGTAGCTGATGACGATCAGCTTCCATTATACAGTAACTCATACATCAATATGATCAGCCGAAAGAAAGAGATCGTGAATATGCAAATGTTATGATTGAGCATTGGCTTAAATGTGAACTCCAGAAAACAAAACTGAACTTGGTGGTGCTGTTGAAGTAACCTGCTGTACCGATCGAAAGAACGTAACAAACGAGAAGTTCCAAGAGCAGAATTCTTCACTTTCAACCATATGCGAAGAGGTTAGATAATCCACAATCACTTAAGAGTAAAATTCATTGTCACACTACGGCTATTGCATGCTCCACTGTTTAAATGTAGTGGCGACCTATGTTTTTAATGACTATGACCCTAACCCTTTCGATGAATTGAAAGCTCTCATATATTTTCACTGAAGTAGGATATTCAATTTGTTCTTTTAGAAGGTATGTACCAGATAGTTCAGTTGGAGTTTACAAGGAATATATTGACTTTCACAGACTAGATGTAAAAGTTTGACGTTCGCGTCTGCAAACGTTCGCACAAGCTTTTGCGACAAGTGACCTTACCTTTTTCAGAGCAATCAAATATCCGCCTTTTCAGCTTTCAGCCTTAATGTGAGTTTGATTTGAAGTTTCAAGCCTTTTTGGCAATTGCCAGCATAAACAAAGCTTTCCAATTACGATCTGTCCGTATTTGCTGTACGATTACATTCAGATCAGTGGCCGTGTGTACAACAGTTTTACTTGGTACCACAATGACTGTGACAGAGAGCTCACAGTGCCTAATTGGTATGATTTGTTGTAACTCAAAATCAAACACAACCTGAACACTCCAGAAGATAGATAAGGTCATGACATTCACAGACACACAAGTGGGTGCCCACCACCAACTTCTCATATCTGCATCGAGCTGAGCTACCAGGGCAGGTAGGCTTCAACATAATCTGTTTCTGTACACACAAATCAGGTTCAAAATGTTTGAGCGGTAAAGCTTTATCAAATTATAGGACGTTCCTCGTTCTGTCACACAGTGGGACACTCAAAGTGCTGATGAGGTGCAGCTTGGGGCCTGTCTTGAATGTGTACTAACCGGTAGAAAAGAACACAATTGGGTTTTTGCGTTGGCTGTTACTTTTAATACGTTTTATACCTGTTCAGAACTGTTCCGTAAAGTGGCCACATGTCGGATACCCACAAACTCACCATGCCTTCATATGTAGGGCACAAATGAAATACATTAAAAATTTGTCACCTACATGGAACATGATCTGATTCCATTGGCCGCCCTTATTCAGAGACACCGTAAGTTAAATTGTTCACCGAATCACGCAGAGATATGCACAGCAAAACGTTGAACACATGGATATCTGCAGGTGTTGCTCCAGCCGTTCAGCAACCCCACCGTCTTGCAGCAGTACCTTGTGTAAAAATCTTATCCGATGCTGTTATTAATTAAACATTTCCTCGCCTTTAATTCGGCTTTGTGATCAGAAAAAACGAGTTTGACACTCCACCTGTCCTGGTAACTCGAAGTGTGGCAGCGCTGTGAAACTGGTGACACTAGTCTATTACTGGGTTCACGTTTAAATTATAATTTCACTGAGTATACCCCCTACAGACTGTGTTGAGTGCCCACCTGCAAAATATTCTACGTATTATGTCTTGTGATCATCCTGTCCAGTCATTACTATCCCATGAACTCAACGAGGATTCGATGAGAGACGACTGTGTTATGTAGATCCTTAAAAAGTATTACAATTCTAATCACCGGAAATGTAAACAGTGCAAACTGGCAATCTTTTCCAAACTTTTACAATCGGACTAACGGTGCATTAGCCAGCCACACATCGATCAACTTGCTCGTTCCTAGGACCGGTGGTTGTATTAGTAAAACTGGCTTAGTGACATGATCAATGCCAGTTTCAGTCACTCTTGAGGAAGGCCACCCACGGTGGTTGAAACGTAGAGTATTACAATTTGCTCATAACGTTGTGTTGATCCGAATGTGTTTTTCATTTTCACTCTCTTTGTCCCTAACTGAACGGACTAAATAAATGCAAGCCGTAGTCGATGAGTACGATCGTCAGGATCATTCGCTTCCCAGCATACTGTATAATTCTGAACTAATTGTGTCCTGTATGTTGTTGTGAACACCGATCTCTGAAGTCTGCAATCAACAGCATTCGGTGATAGTCCGGAATTATTGCCACGAATCCCTGATTTGGCGGCTGCAATATGTTCTGTAGTAGCTAGGCGGCACCAAAGTTTGCTGGACACCTTAGGTAACCTTTAGAAAAATACATACCGATTTTCTACTGAACAGCAATGACAGATCTGTTGCTTTTACTTGGTCATTTTTTACGTCAATTGAAAAAAAGCGACGGAACGGAATTAAATAAAACACCAACCGAAGAGCACGAAGAGTAATACATGATATGCCAACACTGTTAGAAGGGACACTGTGTTGGTAGCACGATCATTACAACAACCTGTGTGTTTCCTGCCTAAGGCCAACTTCAGCCTTTTGGGGTTATGTTTCCTGTTACTATACAAAATATGGCAACTTGCTTCAAGCTTTCAGCTGTTCGAACTCATGCTGCAACCGCGTAAACGAAAGTTAATATGTTGTTTGCCGTTATTTTTCAAAAAATATTTCATAGCTTCGGGCAAAACAGCCGTCCTCAGCGTAACAGAAAACATGTTCACAAATTAGAAAGAAAAAATGTGCAAGAACACGTTTCAAAGGAGACATAAAGAGGTTTGTTTTCTACAGTAAAAACCATCGGTTCAGATGCAAAACATAACGACCAACCAGAACCCATAAAGAACAATACATGCTTACAGTGAGAGATTTGAGCTTCCACATATTCGTTTCGACAAACAATGGATGGCAATTAACTAAGTGTGGCTGAGGCAGAAAATAATGAGGATAAACAAACAATTTGTGAAAGGCTGCGGTAGTTATTAGTTGCATCAAGACTCACTAGCTCGAGAAGGTAAAAGCTCCGCATACGCAAAAATAGAGCTGAATAAGGATTAATGAAATACTAGTGAAACAGTGTACGTAGAAACAAATGTCTGTACCAAGATCTAGTGGAAGTTATTGAACTATATCTATGGCTAACGAAATTGAGTAAGTTGGTTTGTGTGTGGCGAGATTTATCCTGACAACCTTCCATAAACTGTTCAATGATGGGGAACAGTAAAATCCAAGAATTACCTTCGGGGAGTGGTATCGCAACGGGGAGCAGTTCTTAGGCATTTAACAAACCGTACAAAGTCCGACAACAAACAAGGGAGGAAAAACGATGTACAGTACACTCAATAGACTAACCCAAATACGTTTCTTAGTTTGAGCGAAAATCAAATCTGCACGCGTTACTCCGTAGTTCATTTGTGAATTATCGGTGAACTTATAGAACCTAGCCTATACACTGCAGTGCACAAAGTATTTTGGGCGATAAAAATGCGGTCAACTTTGAAGCATATGCGCGTGCTGTTTTCAAGAGTGAACAACGATTTCTGCCGACGCCAGAGGAATAATTGCTCGTTCAAACGCCGGCTTCCGTATGGCGCCATAGTTCAGACACACAACCAAATGACATCACCCTTCATGGCATCCGAGTTACAACTGCTGTCGCCATGCACGGATCACCGCTGACACTAATCGGACTTTCATCGGTGTGCAAGAAAAGACATGCTGGGATAAGTTTTCATTTCGTTTACTCTCATCAGTCATGAGTATGAAGCATGCAGGTTATGTGGGACAACTAAACAGACATAAAAGGGGTACGGACACGCAGACAATCATACCAAATATTATGTCATCAACATCATGACAGTCAAGTGGGTTGCTTCAACCACTTTTGTGTATATAGCGTCGGTTGGCGAGTTCTGATCAACATCGTTTTGGTAAAAGCCAACAACTCCGGATTCTGAATGCATAACAATATTTTAGTTGAGTTAAGTAGGTGAATTTTGTGACCTGTTATCATGAGGTGTCTAATAATCGGATTCAAACGTCTTTGAGGACGTTGTTTCCTCAGATGTATTAACCATTCGGGGACGTGTCTCACCACTGCCATAATTGCTTTTGTCTCCTACCCATGTAAACTGAAATAATTTTCTATCCATTCTGTCTCGGTAAACTTCACTACAACTGCAAGTGAACTAACAGGCGGAGTACACAGACAGACTGCATTCGCGATTGTACAGACCTGGTCCTTTGATGACTTGAACCAAGTTAATTGAGTAGCCGTACACGTACGAAATAAAACAGGCCTCAGTTCGCGCCTGATATTGTTTGCTATATGATCCATTGTTAGTATGGTAGTAGTTAGTAGTAGTTGATATATCCATATATCAGTAATATATTCCTATACATCCTTTGCTTCATCTGCAGCTTACCGTGGGTGCAAACACACCTGGCCTTGTGGTACAGAGCTTTGATCAGGCTCCACTTTTATGTTATCAGGTTAACGGAGAACTGATGATACTATTTGCTCCATGTTGCTTTGCGATGGAGTGATCGCTGTAATGTCCCACCATCACTGCTGGTGATGAACGTATCTAAGAAAACCAAACTGTCATTCCACTCATTTTCGTGAAACAAGAATACATCCGAATGAACAATGTTAAGAAAGCTAAAATCCAAATGATCCGTACCCTAAAAGTCATATTAACAACATACCGTTTGTACAATAAGGCTCCGACAATATTGTCTGGGACTTGCTGTCTGATCATTCTCAAGAAGACACCAGCTAGTGTTGGACCTAACGAACTACCCATAACCAGTCTGTTTATGTGTCTACAAGAAATTCCTTCAGCAGTAAACCTGACGTTTTCTGTAAACGTCAAGATGAGAGCCTTGATTCACATAAGCGGAACACTTGTAGCACAAATCTGGCTAGAAATAACATTAAAAAATCTTAACCGTCACAAGAAGAATATTCGTAAAGGAGAATCAATGACAACCGCAAACAGTTCGAAACCTCGTTGGCACACGTTCTAATGCCTCTGCTAGTTCAAGGAAATTGCTTGTACACGAAAGTTTGAAGAATATAAAATGAATGAAACTAACGTAATGCTGGATAAGCGAATAGCCAGGCAACACCAAAAATCGTCGTTTCAATGTCATATCTCTCGAAATTAGTATAGCGGCATAAAGCCACCTGACGCGGGAATACTAAAAATGATGGAGTGGTCCAAGAGTACACAGGGAGGAAACATCTCTGTACTCAATTCTGTGCTTGAACAATTCAGTGCAGCACAGTGTTGTTTGATATTCGTAAGATAGTATCATCATATTGGTTGGAGAATAATGCGGAACTTTGGTCAGCTTCTTTTATTCAGTATATGGTTATGTAATCAGATTCCGGAGTTGCTGGCTTTCACCAAAACTATGTTGATCAGAACTCATCAAGAGACGGTATATGCACGAAGTTGGTTGAAGCAACCCATTTGGCTGTAGTGATGTTAGTGAATGTGTGCGTGTCCATACCTTGTCTATCTCCATTCTTTCTTCGTGTATATATCGTATGTTTTACGTTTGCGACTGTTAAGAATGGGCTGTGTCAACAAACTAGTTACAACGTAATTAACAACACGAGGCAAGGTATCAAGAGGACAGAATTACAACACGCCGGGTGGAACGTTCGTTTACATCAGTTCGTTCGTTTACATCAACCTGCGATCTTTTTTGACAGGTAGTTTGATGTCACTACTGAATCCCTAGGCCAATAACCCACACTCCACAACGCCAGTACTACACGGAGCTAATCTTATCGGACTTTCCGAACCATTCTCCCAGCAGACCAATTCTCAGTGTGACAGGCAACTAAGAATGAAAATGAACTTCACTATTTCAAGAAGAGTTGATCGTTCACTTTGTTTTTTTAATCCTCACGGAAAGCATACAAGTTTTACTGACTTAGTGATATTTTTAATTTTGACAGGTTATGGGTTTTGGTTATACAAATTTCCTTGTAACAGTTCTGCTCAAGAGCGTTTTGAACGGGTGCACTCAAATTGCTAGTAACTTACACCTAAAATTTAAGGTATCTTCAGGGAGCACGTAGTCATTTAGTGTGTCGTCCTTGTGCAGTTTCGAGCAGAATAAAGTTGAAGATTCTATCGTTACATACGAACGTTAATGTGGCTTCGCTACGGGCACGTGAAATATTGTTACCAAGTAAAAGTTATTCATTCACACACGACGCTACTTCCAAATGTATCAGTAAGCTGTCCTCTTTCTATATTTTGCCGCAACTGACGTCCGCTGCGGATGAATTATAGATATAACCGCAATTATGATATAAATGGATATAGTTTGTTGACGAGTCACTCTGGCCCATTCGCCCATTTCTTCTCGATTAGACTGAGGGTTGGACTACACTGGTTATTCTCAAGTTGTTGTTCGTGCAAATTTTGACTGAGTAACTACACCCTAGGTGAGGCTGATATGGTTAAAATCGATAGATTCATTAAAAAGCGAACACTTGTAAATACACTTTATTTCAGTATTCAGCATTTCTTTCATAAGTAGTGGGGGATATGGATTTCCGAATGAGTCTGGTCAAATCAGTATTTCACGAAGTCTCCAGTTTCAATCGTTTCACCGACTCTTTACTTGCGCGCCTGGTTTCGCTTTACGTACGTCGTCCGATTCTTTGCCTACCACAGAACACGGCGGCTCAATCCAACAGTTAACTACCCTACGAGGTAAGCTGCAGAACGATCGATTATTCTCTATGGCTCGTCCCCTCAATATCAGGTGATATCCATGTCTCATGTCATTATTCTTCAAGGGGGAACTCCGCGCAAAATCCTGAACCCGTTCCTCCTGTAGTTAATCTGAGTGCCGATAGTAAACCTCGCGCATATGCCTGCAGCTTGAGAAAAAAATCATGAGAGTTTAGTCGCTCCTTATAGCTCTTTTCTTTCATTCCAGCCACAGTTCTTATGGCTATCCCCCTAACTTCTTCCAGTTTTCGCCAACCCTTGCTTCATAGATAGACCGCCGCTTCTCCATACTTAAAGGTTGGACGGGGATGTGGGATGAACAGAGACGTTAATGTTCTGGGCGCTTGTCAGTTGAATAACATTTTTATTGCCTTCAGTATGCCACATGCACACATGAAGGCCTTGTCTGTATTGTCCTGATTCCTGAGTGATGCAACAATACCCAAATCGTGCCCACTTTCTACTTGTCAGCACAAACATTCCTCCATGTGGTAGGTGGATATTCCATTTTCCCTCCCACTATGCATGTCTACACACCACTAGAGTTCACTCGCACAGGATATCTGGAAGATTGTCACCAAATTGTGATGATCGCTTTTCTGAGGCACCCCAATCTTCAGCAGATCTAGTGAAGCCTCAGACTTCCAGGTTTCCAGGGTACACTAAGCACGATTGTTCATTGATTTTCGTGAGACAAATGATGGAGACTGAATACAGCAATGGACCCAAGGGTGGGTCTTCGGAAACCCCGCCGAACACCTGCCGCCGATTCCAGTGGGTCCCATTCACCTTAACCGAACAACCGCTAGAGTGGGAGAAATTCGGTATCTAGCTTAAGGTATGAACGGTGACGCTTACGGTTGTAGATCTTGGCAGACTTGTAGCCCAAAACTGAACCCACTTCTCCCTCTCTCCTTCTCAGTCATACTATCCGTATTGATAAAAATTAATATGGAAGGTTGGATGACTTAGAAGGATTTCAACTGAGAGAGGTCTGGACCTCGATCGGATGCAAACCAACAATAGTAACAACATGAGCAGAGGTGTCAAATGCCTTATTAGCTGAGCTACGAAACAAAAGCCGAAGCATAGATTCTTGCAACTGTCTCACAAGATATCACTTCTTACTGGATCCCAACGATGCTGTTCATGTTTGAAAACGTTGAACTTCTCAAGAATCTTTCCTTGTTAGTACGAGCGCGATCCGAAGTAAACTGCTTCTCATAATGACTACTCTAATAGTTTAACCTGTAGGCACTTGCAACCTGTTCAACGTTTCCAGCTTCACCTATAACGGTAGGAACTAGACAACTGCAGTTACTACTATATGTCATTAAAGGGAAATGACTGCAGTGCCTAATCACAGTGTAATATGCTACAGCATGCTGACGGGGTTGGTTATAAGCACGTGGACAGTCAGGAGATAACTGGGCAATCATCGACAAAATTCTGCGTTACACCCAGGAAAAACGAGAGACTGCTCGACCACTAATGCAATACGGTTGGATATGGAACTATGGAGTTTAGTACCAACACCCTCTTTTAGAAAATCAAATGTTACCTATGAGACGGAGGCTTCGAAGTGACTAGTAGTGGTCCAGCGGGCTTCCTCATTCTATTGGACCATATTCCGGGCTACGTGATTCTCTTATCGAGTGACCTGTGGGGTACCGATCTAGACGTAAATGCCGTTCATCGATTAAAAGTGTCTATCAGTGTGTCGATGGAATCTTGAAGGAATTTGCTTCCTTGGCATCCGTCGATAGAAATGGTATTTGGTTAGCATGTGGAACCCCTTTTTGGTACTACAATGACGTCATTCACAACTACGGACATCCGGTTAGTAATCAATTCAGCTGGCCCACTCGAATGTCGGCTTTCTGGTCTCGGTTACACATTGACCTCCGACGTTAAACAATCGGTCGTTAACACTTTCAGTAACTGAAGGCTTCTCCTATAAAGGTAGTTCTCGTAAGATCAGGGGATTTCCCCAGCTAGGGTAGGTCAAGGTCACTGTTACGTTTTTATCCAAACATTGCAGTAGAAGCTTTCAAGCTAGTTCAAATTAACAAATTGAGTATTATGCGATAATTAAACAGGAATCGTCTAATCACACTCTCGGTCGTTCCTTCCGCATTAGTTTTGACAAATGCGCATCTGAACTGCCAACAAAATGATCTTGATAACTGGCTTTGGAGTGGCACGAGGGAGAATGCGGGCGGTGGACGTCTTAGGAAGGACAAAATTTGGTAAAATGCGCAAACGCGAACTGGGTATCATTAACGGACACAAACTAAACAGAATGTACCGGAATGTACCCACAATGATTACAGTGCTGGTCCTTGTCGCACATTCCATCGTAAATGCTCCCAGCCACTTGGAATAAGCGTCGACCACAACGAGATAATTGCTCCCCCCTGCGATATTACCAAACAGGATAAAGTGTTCCGTAAATTTTGTTGAATTCACTGTAGACTGAAATTAGCGTAAACATATGTTAACCATTCCATTGTTCTCTTCATATATTTCAGACTAGGAAACAAAACTTCGTAGTGGATAAAGTTGCCGAGCTATCCCCTCCCACCTGTTTGCAATTCCTTTTGACGAGTGTGGGTGTTCATGATGTGCATGCGACAACATCCATTTCGCATTTTGATGCACCTATTGCAACTATAACTTTCAAGTTGAGATATAAGTGGAACGAAGTAAGACTGGAATTGAAGGTTGAGTTGATTTTGGCAATTATTTCCTGACAAACGGTTGGCAAATGCCGAACTGTATCCTCTGTCCCCACCAGGTTAACTGACATACGAATTTTATGCAGAGAAAATAGCGGTAGTGTTTCAGCAGACCCAGAAATGACCGGGAAGATTTCTCAGTGGCAGGTCATCAGAAGGAGAACATCTACCGTTTTTATTTATCATGATTCTCATATAATTTGTCGATCAGAAGAAAATCTGGAAGTAAAATTCTACCTCCATTTTGGCAGCCAGTCTGTCGAACAATCCAATCACAGTCCTACCGGTCACCAGTTCACGATCTAAGCTTAATATATAAGCTTAATATGTAACTTAATTGTTAAAGTATTGTCCAGGCTATCTTTCTATCGGACAGCAGTTAACTGTTACGGAATATCTCATGATGGACATCGATAATCGGAGGCCATATGAAGTCCTGGTAAACCTCGGTAAAGTGGAAAGTGTCAGACAGGCGTAACCTGACGTCCATTGCCAGGAAGTGTAAACAAATCGTCTGGTGAGGGCACACGGTACTGATGTTTCTAGGATGACATTGGAACCAGTAAATTCGGTAGAAGTTCTTGAGGCGCCTGCTTATTTTTGCCACTACAACTGGAGCTGCTCATCTCAAATAATCTACAAGCATGAAAACATTCACGGAGTCTAACCTTCGTAACTCCTGGTTTACTAACAGTACCAAAGCGTACGGAAACGTCTGTTACCAATAAAAAACAAGGGTCTGTATATTGGGTGAAGCCGCAATTTACCTTGAGCATGAGTGAACCCACCAAGCTCTGTACAAACAAGTTTGAGTATTTTTTTGTAACGCCTGAGAAAACTCTAGTTTCTGTGATTGAGAAACAGTTAGAAGTATATGCTTTAGGTACTCTCGGACGATTGCTCCTACTGTTGTGTTGTAGGTTGAGTCGTATTAATTCCTTTACCCACTCAAGTTCTGAAAGATTACCAATATCATTTGACAAGCCCAGATTGACATTCCATTAGACGAAACAATATATTTATCTTCTGGTGCTCGAACAATCCACCGGATATGCCAAGGGAGCTGGGAAGTTATAGATGGGTCTTATCAGGGATCACGGTTCGCAATGGAGGGGAGGAACATTAAGTGTAGTGCTGAATTTCAGGTATATGTGGCGATCACAAATCAAGAAAGACGTTAACTTTCTACCAAAATTTATATCCAATTTAAAAGTGATCAATAAATCTTACAAACCATTTACCGATTTTTTCCACACCTGAGGAGCACATTGCCCACCATGGTTCATTAGAACAGATTGAAGACGCTTTACTATATGTTAACAATCCGTCTACTCTCGGAAATCACAAACCTAACTCAGGTAGAACAAATGGAGAAAGATACGCATTCATTCATATCAACCATCAAATCAACAGTACCACACAACCCGATGGATCGCGTCAATCTCATTCGTGCACACAATTCCGGCGTTATCAATGCTATCTATTACTGGACACCTTGTGACAAGTCACAAAGTTCATCTACTTGACTCTTTCGAAATATTGATAGGCTGTCAGAACTGCAGGCTGCTCACCTTCGACGAAGTTGTGTTGTTCACAACTCTTCAGCCGGCTCTGTGTGCGCAAAGCTGTTTGAAACAACCCATCTAGCTATCGTGATGTTGATGACGTAGCAATTGGCGTGAGTGTATGCTTGTCCATACCCTGTCTATCTCTATCTGCTTGCCGTTAATAAACTGCGTGTTTTATATTCGTCACTCATAAGAGTATACGAAATGTTAGCACATTACAACATACGCTTGTTTCCCGCCTTTTGAGTGAAGAACGACGGTTTTTAAGGTCTACCTTGCAGCATACTATGTATCGATGCCTACCAAGTGTGTGGTTCGTGTGAATTACCATTTACTAGTCCCCAACAATCCTCTGGATGTCGTCTGATAAGATCAGTGGGCTGTTTGTTTAGGCTGCGACATGATGATATATAACCGGCTGCGGTGACGTTAACTGCTTTACGATGGCCTGGTTGCTCAATCACGATGTTATTGTGCTTGTGAGTGGTGCAACTTTAAATTTCGCATGTGCAGTTTCAGATTAATGTGTATTTTATGCTCAGTTTTGATCAGAATGCAGCAGCAAGAGATTTTATGCCGTTAACGAAAACTACATCTGTAAAATGAACATAATTGATGGACGGTCGCTTGATGTAATTTCATATCCAGTTAATAGTGCCTCTACAAATGAGGAATTCGTCGACCTCTCCTTTGATCAGGTTTAAGCAACAAAAATCAAGGCACATATTCCGAATAGTTGAGGGAAATTTTAGTGATTTCAAGTAAATGAAAAACGCTTAGTACATCGTATGCTTAACAGTCTACAGCTTCTGCAGCAATAAGCATACTCTAAGTAGAACGTTTTATTAAGAACACTTCGTGCGAAAATATCCACATGATGTTTGGACCGCGTCTGCAGGTTGAGGTTAGCCATGGGGCCGAACAAATATCCTGCGACTTCGCACACCATTGTATCCACTGTAGTGAAGGAGAAAATAGACGGAATTTTTCTGAAATTGACTGAAAACCTCTTCGTTAACAGCCCTGTCGACTTGGATTACTGTTTTAGAAGAAAATTTGGGCGTTCACATGAAATTTCATGTTGTGCCTTGTAGCATCTAAACAATTTGTGTAGCGGGTGCATAGGTACACTCGGTACAAATTTCTAGATTTAGTCATAACAACAAGAAATATAACACCACGCTTGGTCACGTGTATTTTGTTTCTAGGTATGAAATACATTCAGCTTGTGGAACTTTTCAATGTATACTCATTTTTTATGTAATGTGTGGAATTCTACCTCGATTGCTTTATGTTAAACTTCTAGGCGTTACATCAAATGACAAGCGACATGGCAGCGTTATGTTACTCGAGTATCCACCAACATCCGTTTTGTGTCCTACACTTGACCTCTGTAGCTTGTCCGCATCAGGTGATCAGACAACTCAGTAAGGTGTCAGCTACCTCAGTGGATGCATTGTTTACCTGCTGTATTCCACAGTTTGTTGTCAAATAAATTTATGCTTTCAGTTGTCCTTAACATCTATATGTATATCCAGTTGTATTTCTGTTCATTACGAAAAATTCGTGAATTTCTCTATCTACCACCACTTCACAATATGTGGAAAATTTTCGAAATAAACACCGTCCTATTTATTCCAACTGCTCTAGCCGTATTTCTGAATCTTCCACTAGATTCTGTTGCAAGCATTTATTTGCATACACTCGATCTTACTTTCTTCTAACATTCTTTATCCAACTCCATTTTGAATATTCAAGAAATTTGTTTGAATTAACGACATACATAAACCAGTGGTATTGATTGTAATCGTTCTCTGACTTTTTCGCGAGTTTTGTGGTCATCATCATTGTTGTGCTACTTACTGAAATATATATTTATCTATCCTCCATTTGCTGAAGACATCTGTAAATTTGTTGATCCACGAACTAAGAAAATTCGTTCCCATCGTTCGCTTCCCCCATTTTTCCCACTAATGTGTCATTAAATGTCCGCCACGCGAGTGGCCATTCTTGTCTTGGTCTGCTGGCGTGTCGGTTCACCCTCGACCTTGTTGGTCCTGTTGAGAAGCTGTTGATTTTGCTGGATGAGACTATCGTCACGAACGATTGATGTTTGCCTTTTGTAATTATTGATGCATTTCGTTAATAGTACCTTAGAAATTGTTGGATCCAATCTTGTTCTCATTTTGGGGATCCGTTTTTTTGGGCTACGCGTAACTCAACGATCAGACGTGAATGGTTACAGTACTCAATCAGACGAAGCTTGGAATTGTCTGATTCCAAGGAATTCCGACTCCATGGAACCTAAAGAAGACTCCGGATGTGAAAGACAAGTCCGCTGTTCTGTTGATGCCGTTTCAGTTTCTGGCTCAAGCCATGGTCGTAGATCCACACGCAGTCTAAAGTGTTTGCAGGCTGAATCTACGTTGTTGCTGGCTGAGCTTGAGGAACGAGAATTCATAGCGGAATTCACATTAGAGCGTAAGCTGGCCCAAGCGAAAATGGAAGTTGAGAAGGCTAGGTTGTTGCTTGACCTAGCTGATGATCAGGATGCTCATGCTGACGTTGACCTTGAGCAAGAGCATTCAGTTGATCGATATGCTAAAGTGAAACAGTATTTAGTGAACGAGAACGTAAGGCTGGCTTCAGAATTGAGGCCAGTACAGATCGATGAGCATGCCATCCCAGTCCATCCGTCGTATTCTGTCCTGTCAACAGCCGCTAGTCTTGACCTTCCTAAGGTTGAGTTATGCCCGTTTGATGGTGACCCCATACATTACTGGAAGTTCGTTCGACAATTTGAGTGTTATGTCGAAAGAAAGGAATTAGATGACGGTCAACGGCTGTTGTACTTGTTGCATTATTGTAGAGGTCGTGCCAGAGAAGGCATCGAGGATTGCGTCCTGCTTCCGCCAACCGCTTCCTATCGCCAAACGCGCGAAATACTGAGTGATTTGTAATGGCAGCCGTACCATGTTGCTCGTTCTCTCATTGATGGGTTGTTGTACACAATACAGCAGATGTTCTTTCCAAGTTATCAATGAAGATGCGGAGCTGTGAGATAGCCTTGATCCAAATGAACTACCTCTCTGATATGAACTCTGTAACTGACTTGGAGAGAATTGTTAAATCGCTGCCAGTTAACATGCAATACAAATGGGCAGAAGTCGTGGACCGTGCACTGGCGTTTGGTCAGGAGCCTACTTTTGAACAACTTCGCGAGTTTATTTCACGGAATGCTCGAATTGCTCGTAGTAGGTTTGGCCAGGTTGCTTATGACAGTGACTAAAAAATCACCAAATCCGCTGCGACGTATAGCTCAAACAAGTTGGACACACCGAGAGATACCAGCAGACAGGCTAGGGCCTCAACTTACGCGGTAACTAAGCAGTGTTTATCCTCCTCTGCAGATAGCTGTCTCTTGGTAAGCAGATTCATGAGCTAGAACGCTACCCTGAATTCCGTTCAATGAATGTCAAACAGAGATGGAACACCGTTCGACGAAAAGGCGGATGTTTTATCTGCCTTAGGCCCTCCCACGTAGCTATCCACTGCAAGCGTAGGTTGAGGTGCACCAGAGATGACTGTATTAATTGGCATATCGGCTTTCTACACTTGAAGCCTAATGGCCTTGGAGCGGCCACTTCAGTGCATCAAGACTCTTGCGGTGCAGCCAGATGTTCAGGCAAGCAGTCTCGCTTAGGTGTCATCCCGGTGCAAGTGGTGGTTCCCTCTGGAACCTTTACTAACTACGCGCTAGTGGACAACGGGTCAGACACCACCCTAGTAAAGAAGAACTTTCTAGATTGTCTAGGTATCTCGGGTACCGCTTCGGCTCTACCCATTACAACCACCAATGGAACTAAAACAACATATTGCATGAGCGCCAAGTTAACTATGAGGTCCTTAGATGGAGATAAGACCGTTACAATCGATAACGCTTACTCCGTTGAGGACTTGCCCATGAGACCTATCTATTCCATCCAGAGAGAAGCCAGTAGGTGAGCGCACTTGCGGAAGTTAAATTCAGTGAAATTGGGGACGGTGAGGCTAATATTCTTCTCGGTTGTGACGTGCCCGAGGCGCACTGGGTCCTACACCAAAGGTTACGGGGACATAGACAGCCATACGCAGTGAGGACCCTGTTCGGTTGGATGTTGTGCGCACCTTTGACCAGTGAATGCCAGGCTTAGGCGTCTGTCAACTGGCTTTCGCAGGACGTTCCTACGTTAGAAGATCAGATTCGTGCCTTATATGATACTGAGTTCACTGATAAGTCCCCGAATTGTCCCACACTATCTAGAGAGGATTCGATGGCCTTATCACTAGAACAGTCATCCGCGCTGGACGCAAACGGGCATTATGAAGTGCCTCTTCCTTGAAAGAATGAGCACTTCCCCTTTTCTAACAACTGCAAAATGGTTCAGAAACGTTTTTTGTACTTGAAGAGGAGATTTAACCGTGATGAGGATACGTTCTCGAAGTACGCGAAGGTGATACAACATCATATTGAACGTGGGTATATTGAAAGGGTCCCCTAAGCTCATCTCGATCCATGCTGCCCGCATCGGTGGTACTTGCCACACCACCCTGTACTAAACTCTAAGAAACCAGGGAAGCTCAGAGTAGTCTTTGATCGCTCGGCTAAAAACCAGGGACTGTCCCTGAATGACAGGCTGTATAAAGGCCCTGGATTGAGTACAAATCTGGTAGGCGTATTGCAAGGATTCCACGCAGAGAAAGTGGCAGTGTCAGCGGATATCAAAGAGATGTTTCTGCAAGTACGCATCCACGTTCCTGATCGCGGTATGTTCCGATTTCTGTGGTGGCCCAAACATGACCTTGCAAGAGATCCAGTAGAGTACCAAATGGCTATCCATCCTTTCGGCGCTACCTCCTCCCCTTTCTGCACCAGTTAGGCATTACGACGTACCTATGAGGACTGTGAGTCAAAATATGACAATTACATTCGCGAACCAGTTCGGACGAATTTTCATGTTGATGATTTTCAAGTTTCGGTCCCCAACGCGGAGACAGCAAAACACTATGTGAGAGAGGTTTGTGACGTTGACAGGAGGAGGCTTCCGACTGCGAAGCTGGGTTTCGAACGACCGTGAGGTGCTAGCATCACTACCGACCTCAGATCTCTCACCCTCCTTAGTGGATATTGCAGCCAAATCCCTACCATCAAAAAGAACTCTCGGTATTCGATGGGACGCTGAAACGGATGAATTTCGCTTGAGCCTTCAGCTCCCAGACAGGGCGGAGACTAGGCGAGGGATGCTATCCTGTGTCTATTCGCTATATAACCCTTTGGGCTTTGTCTCACCGTGGCTACCCTCAGGCAAACGTTTGCCTCAGAAGCTGTGCAAGAGTGGTCTGGGATGGGACGAACCGTTGATTCTAGAAGATCGCAAGGAGTGGCAAGCTTGGTTGTCAAGCTTAAAGACTCTTGATGACCTCTGAGTTCCACGCTGCATGCTGTTTTCGCAGGTTATTGTTAGAGATTTATCCGAGCTGCATATATTTTGTGATGCCTCGGAAGGGGGTTATGGGGCAGTATCATACAGATGCTTCACCTCAAACGAAGGTACCAGGAATAGTGCACTACTGTTTAGCAAGACTAGAGTTGCACCATCCAAAGCGGTGACTATCCCGCTACTCGAATTAGTCGCAGCAGTCCTGGCCATGAGGTTACTTGGAATCGTCGTTAACAACTTGGGTTAGATGTTCCGATATTGTTATTTTTGAACTGATTCCATGATCGTCCTCCATTATATACACAATGTGTCAACTCGGTTCTGCAGGTTTGTGGTTAACCGCCTTTCTGTGATCCATCAGTCGTTGACACCCAAACAATGCACACACGTGAGATCCGAAGAAAATTCGGCTGACTTAGCTTCGCGCGGATTGACGGGCGGCCCAATAAGAGACAAGTGGTTGAAAGGCCCTGAATTTTTGGGTTGGCCTTGCAGGTCATGACCTCCGGAACCCAACTCTCTTGTTGAGCCCAACGACATTGAACTAAAGAAGACACCGGTTCATGTTAACTTTGTCGTTCAGACAAACGGTCTGCATAACCTTATTATTCAATATTCAAGTTGGACTCGATTGCTTAGAGCCCTGGTATGGCTTACCCGGTTCAAGTGCTAACTTATGGAACTTCATGGTAGGTGCTCGGAATTGACTTTGAAAGCTGGCCCTCTCAGTTTGAAGGAGATCAAAGCGGCAGAAGTAGATTTGATTAGATCAGTACTGTCAGAGTGCCTCCCTGGTGAAGTAGCCCTGTTGTCCAGGCTGTCTGGCTGTGATAGCCTCCCTGTTCTCTCTCAAAGGAGCTCCTTGAAGAAATTGTTCCCCGTCATGATTGAAGGAGTTATACGGGTAGGAGGTCGACTGTCGCTATCAGCTTACAGTTTCGAGATCACGCACCCCATAATTTTGCCTAAGCGCCGCCACATCGCTGATCTTCTTATAAGATATCATCACGAGGTCGAAGGTCATTCCGGAAGGTCTCATGTGTTGTGTTCGCTAAAGAAGCACTTCTGGATCATACAGGGTGGCGCGGCGGTTAAACAAGTCACTGAATCCTGCCTCGCCTGCAGTCATCGTTGTTTTTCAGTCGGTAAGCAGCTAATGGCCCCTCTACCATCTGTTAAGGCAAACCCAGCGTGGCATCCGTTCACGAACGTTGGGTTGGATTATTTTGGACCCTTTTGTGTGAAGAAGGGTAAGACTTCCGAAAAAAGGTATGGATGTATATTTACATGCCTACAGTCCCGGGCAGTGCATATCAAAGTGGCTCACACGTTGAATACTGACTCCTTCATTATGGCCCTGTCACGATTCATCGGACGTAGAGGTAGGCCTGAGGCAGTTTTTTATATCACACTACCAATTTTGTAGCTGCTGACAAAGAGCTTAGAGGCTGGGTCCGCAACTTAGCTAGTGGGTCCGTCAATGACAAGCCCTTACAAAGGGAATTCCGTGGCACTTCAACCTACCGTATGCTAGTCATCGGGGTGGAGTATGCGAGCGATTGATTCGATCTGTCAGATGTATTTTGAGCGCAATCAGCCGAGCGCAACGAACCAATGACGAAACCATTCTAACTTCATTGGCTGAAGTAGAGCGTATTTTAAACAACAGGCCATTGGTTCCTGTTGCCGTAGACAACATCGCTCTAACCCCGACTGACCTACTTCTCTTAAAGAGCAATACAGGGTTGGTCCCAGAATGCAATCTGGAGAGATGTGAGGCGCCTCTGTTTGTTAGAGGGGCATGACTATTAGACATTACGGTTCGCGAGGTCTCCAACGCATGTCGTGTGGATAGCTATACTAAGTATAAATAGATAGGGAGACAGAACTGCACAGCACTACCAGCGGTCTCTCAGATGCAGACGAATTTTGGCGGGCGCTGTAAATTTGTTGATCCACGAACTAAGAAAATTCGTTCCCATCGTTCGCTTCCCCCATTTTTCCCACTAATGTGTCATTAAATGTCCGCCACGCGAGTGGTCATTCTTGTCTTGGTCTGCTGGCGTGTCGGTTCACCCTCGACCTTGTTGGTCCTGTTGAGAAGCTGTTGATTTTGCTGGATGAGACTATCGTCGCGAACGATTGAGGTTTGCCTTTTGTAATTATTGATGCATTTCGTTAATAGTACCTTAGAAATTGTTGGATCCAATCTTGTTCTCATTTTGGGGATCCGTTTTTTCGGGCTACGCGTAACTCAACGATCAGACGTGAATCTTTACATCATTATGTAAAATTTAAGAATTCCTCTATCGGAGTAAACATTTGCACTGCTGGCTAGATGTAACTTGAGATGGTCAAGTCATATTAAGCACAGCGCTTAGTAACAGTATGAAACACAATGGCAAACAAACATTTTCGGCTGTAAACGATTAAACCTTTAGAAGGCGGTAGTGTTTTGATGGAGAAAGTCATCCATATGCTACTGAGGTAGGAGTGATTTCTAACCCTTCAGAACAATGTTTTTAATAATAGTGTCGTTGAAATTGAGGTTGGCACTGATGGTAATCTTACAGTGAATTTCAGAAAATGCGTTGTGAATCTTATTTTCTCAGTTTTAGTCTAACCTTGCTGCGAAAATTGAACTGGCTTATCAGGCCACTACATACGAAATCTGGACTAACGTATGACCGCCAAATTTAGTACATTCTACAGGCGCTGAACGAACAACAAATGTTTAACTGTTCGTTAGAAAATGTAAACCTAGTGTATACTTCTACATCAATCACCGGCTTCTCTTTAAGTAGACTAGCTTCCTTCATTAGTGCACCCACTTTCCAAGTTCTGTTGCTATTGGTAATCAACCGGCACTGCTATTGGCTACCGTACAAAATAGACAGGATTCTACGAAGTTTGCATAGTCGTGGTTACAGAATCCTTCCGTATACCAAAACAAATTTACTGGTAAAAGCGGAATTGGCCACATCCGTACAACTGCTACGTAGTTGAAGGCAATCCATTCTGACTGCATAATAAGCAGTACTTGAATAAGTTATTTATATCAAGAAGAAACGTTCACTGAACTTTATTGCTTAATTCATGAAGTCCTGCTTGAGTAAAAAGTTGATCTCATTAATTCACTTCTCGTTAAACATGTTACCCCTTAATTGGAACATGAAATTTGCAATCTGCCCCACAAACAGATGTTTCGGTCCTGATGTTTTATCAATAAACGTGTGCCTTCTAACACGTAACCCAAAAACCTCCAATTTAAACAGAATAATTTGGTGGAGGGGGAATTGAACACCATATAACTGAAGATGGAGTACTACACATTGCCAGTCGTTTTCGACCAGTATGTTGCACAGACCCGTTACTTTACTAACTTTGACATAAACTCATCATGTTAATAAATCACTGGAAACAGACCCTACGCTGCATGCCAATGACTGGCGCTGTGATTACTACGAGTGTGTCACACAGTTGAATTTTAATTTGTGCGTGATGGTTTGTATGTGAAGTACCCTTTTAGCGGCATTGCTGGTGGCTAAGTGTTGAATGCACTGATAGCACCGCGTACTGTTGGAATTTCCATGCCTTCGGTGTATGGTTTACCCCGAACGTTTCATGAATGTGATTTCTCATTAAATGTGTTCAATTGAAATCTGTGACTCACTAGACCGTTTTCCACATTCCAGAAGTACGAAGGAATCGTCACTCTGTTCCTTTGACATGTTCTTCAACATGTTCGTCAGCAGAGACGGACCGGTTTTAGTCACTACCTGCAGTGCCTAATACCAAGCAGTGAACTCACAAAAATCCTCATTCCTGTTAGACAACACACGATCCGAGCAGAACGCCGGTTAACTACCCTGTCTATATTTACAAAAGCTTTCTGCACTGTCTGAGCCTGACTTCCGTTGATTTAACTTATACCGCAAATATTCATTGCTGAAGTTTACTAAATCTGCAAGCGCACAACATTCACCTGATTAGTTTGTTCCAACAATATTAGCTGACAATTGGTGGTAACGCGAACCCACTACTTATTTAGTACAACGAGTGCATGTAGGAATTCAAACTCAACGACTTTTATAGCGAGCGTCACTAATGCGTATTATTTATGCGTGTAACGAGGGGTATCTAAAGCATTGGCTTTTGTTAAACAGGCAGTTTGTCATCTACATGAGGGCCATTATTCATGTGTAGTTTTAGCCTACAGAACCGGATTTTGCGATTACTGTTTACGTGTGTGAAGTTTACGTGTGTTTTCACTGTTCGGATGATCCATTCTGGTTGGGCACCCAGGCCGATGTCTGTCAACAGTGTTTACGGTTGTCGTCAACTTAAGCTGTCAATGCTTCCATTTTCCCGTTTACCAACGGAGCTGTTAACAAATATTTCATTATATTCCGTATTATACGTCAAACATGAAGATAGATCCAGTTGCTTTGCAAACTCTTTGGAGTAATAACCAACAGTTGTTAATCGTTCCTTGATTATCAGATCAATATTCCCCGCAGCTCCAGTGCACACAAAGGTGCATGTAAGTGGGTTAACATAAATGCAGACATCAGGATAAACGTGCATTTAGGACGAAATGACATGCGCAGGTGAGCGTTAATCACCATGCCCGTTAACCCCGGAGCAATTATCTACTAGGGCACATGATGTATCGAGGTGAACTGTTAGCGAACACTTAAGGACAACCTGATGCGCTCCCACGATAACGCGTTGCAAACATTTTGTGCATGTGTAGACATGAATTCGTTGCAAACGAAATACAAATTTACAAAACCTTGCTGATTAGTCCGTTATTATATTCAAGGTTAAATTCTGCTGTTTCTTAAATTACCTCGTTAATTATTGAAGGCTTGTAGCAAAGTGAACTTGAATCAAATCTGAACCGTTTATTGTTCAAAATAATTTCACAAAGCTTAAGGTGATTTCTTAGATGGTTTACAGATAAACGTTTTAATCGCATTTCGTCGATTACTTGAGAAAAAATGCAGACAATGCGCAGCGAACAGGTACTGTAACAACAGTGAAGAGCATCAAGACATTTGTAGACCTCATCTTGACTATGAAAGCTTTGAGCCTGTCGTATCAATTCTTCATCTGTCAACACTGTGATCAGTGAACAAACAAGTTTTGCCAGCAAAGTAGACCATCCAGTCGGAGGAAATTTTGCTTTGCATCTTTTTAAAATAAAGTGCAGTAATATTTCTGCGTATAACTAATGTTCAAAAAGAAATTATAAACGTCCTAAGTAAAAAACTTTCTAATTCACCTTCAAACAATAGATGTTTCTCAAATATTACGCAGCTGATCAATACCACTTGGTCGATTGATATCAAAAAATCGATTTGGAGAATTCAGATTTCATACACCCAGTTTTTGCCTCTGGTTAATTCATGAATACATTCCACGTGTGGAGCATCCAGGATTAGTAAAACCAGAGCGATTGAAAAAATTCTGTTTATACTGAAAGCTGATTTCACGGGTTCCATCTATCCATTTCGGAGAAAAAAACCTTAGACAGCCACGCTAGATGTTACGTTTTTTTCCGCAAAATTCATCGGATATGGAGGGTGAACCAATTACTCAACGGTGACAACATTCACTAGGCTAATGTTGACAATGGGCAATCTTTATAACAAAAAGGCGTATATGCAAATTATATCATAATCCATCCAGTAAGCTCCGAAAAATAGGTTGATTTGATCCCTAACACCGAGTTCTTAATTGATTTATCACCTTGTGACTATTTGCCTCTAAATTTGCCGTACAAACATTTTTTAGAATAGGTTTTCCTAATTGAGAGTAGTTGTAGTTTAACAAATGAAAGCTTGCATATCCGGAGATGTTTGTACGGAAAGAAAGCTCATATCTTTGTGCACTCCCGGCACTGTAGTACTGAAATAATAGAATTGGTTCCCACGGTAATTGGGTGTAACAAAGGTGGTTTCACTGAAAGAAAATTGACCTGCTTATTTGAATCACAAGTCACAGGTATTAGAGTGGCTTACCAGGTGTTTGTTTAATTTTGTGGATTAAGAATAATCTTCTCAAAATATGCTTGAGGTAAAATGAGAATTGACAAGTTCCACCAGAAAAGTTACATCTTCAGTCATATGTCTCTCTTAACGGTCTGTTCCTATATACACCATAAGGGCCCTCGACTCTACTTTAAATACCAAAGAAAATTCCGCACACTTATCACACAAATCAGCGTACACTGCGCAAAACGATTCGTGGAAAATTTGTCTACACAGCTATCTCAAAATTACAGTCCATTCTACGTTTGCTTGTCATAGATACTCAGATTACATACGGACTCAGATCGGTTGCAATTTCTTCCCCTGAGACTTTCTCTCTAACGAAAACAGATTGTGAGTGTTCAAGTAACAGGCAGTCCTGTTTTGAGTTAGCATATGTATGACTTTGCAACTACAACAGTTTAAAGGCGTGCTCCTCCAAGAACCAATGAGTTAGCACGTTTATATTAATTCGAAGTGCATCCACGAATCGCTCAGTGTGGGAATTTCACCATCACAGATGATCAGGAAGTGTGAAACGAATCAACAACAGATAGAACGAACAAGTTGGAATTAGACGAGGACCCTTGTGAAGCACTGTCTTTCGACGAGTCTTGGCCAGAATACTGGCACTTTACCTTTAACCTAACTGAACGTCTACTTATACCATCGTCGAGCCATCTGAGCCGTTGACCCAGAAATCCATGACTTCTGAGTTTTCCAAGCAACATTATGTGGTTAACTATACTGATTGCACTAGAGAACACAAGACAGATCTCTGTCGATGGCTTTTTATCAACAATTACAAGCAATTATTAACCTCGAGAGGCACAGAAACACAGTTCGCCAAGCCGTCGCAGGTTGGAGAGAACTGTGAAAGTATACGTAGCTTTGAAACTGCGTCGGACACGCTCGGAGAGGGTTAAAACTCATAGTTCAACTTCAGGAGTTCACCAGTAAAACAGCTACAAGAATCTGAATGTTAGACGAAAGTGAACCAGAGAAAAACGCAGTCAGCACCAAAATAAGCATAACGTGTGCGCACTTCAGCTGGCGAAATATAACACCAGGCCAACAGTTTTGAAAAGTCTTTGATACATTTCGCTGCTGACAATGATTCTAATAGCTTGACCTAACTGTAGGGTTAAACGGGTGTTCAGAATGTGTGAGTCAAGCCTAGGTTTGAATTAATCTGAGAAAGGTGTCCGTAAGTTTGCCCAGTTTCTGTTCAAATGGCAGTTTGAGGTTATCAAAGATGTTTGCCATGCATTAGGTGTCATTCATGTCGAGAGTAAACTGTCTTGATGTGTTGCGTAACGTTCACACCTCTTTGCTTTCAGATATCTCAGAAGTAATGGGGCATTTCGTTAACTCTATGTCAAGCATCATACACATTCGATCGCAACTCCCAATTTCTGGTAGGTTTCCCTATCAATCGCTTTGGAAAATTTGTTGCAGAATACAACTTTGCTCTGGTTTGAGGAAGATAGTAATATGGAATAAGGAGATAGCAATAGTGTTTGCGTATTTAACGAGACATCATTCCGACAAGTCTACCCAGAGCGGTCTGAAACTTTGTAGGTTTCCAGTTCAGTGACATCAGTCGAACTTGACGAGTTTCGAGACTGTGTCTAGGCCTTGAAATAAAATAACGCACACGTCTGTTTCGTTTGTGAAATTGTGTATTGTGTATGAATAGCACCCAGTAGTTCCGCGAGATGATGCGAAGACAACAAGGGTGCGATTTAGTTCTCCGAAGTCGGTTTCCACGAACATTGATACTAACTGAAATCTGGGGTTGAATGGTAGATCAATCAGTCGGACCCAGTCAGCCAAACTTTGTGTCCAAAATATTGCATTTATGAGCACCCGTAAAAATAGTGAATGTTGTACTGACAGAGTTACATAGCCTGTGCACACCAGTTGTATTAATATCAGCATAAAATTAGCCTTATTTGGTCATAGTGGTTTTGAAAGTGTTTTAAAATTATCTACATCTCTTGGGGTCGTAAGTAATTCTCCAGCAGCTTGTTTAATCTAGTCTACTAAATCAACAAAGATGGGTGACGCTCAGTCTTTATTCAATTTAAATTTCTATGTACGTTGTAAGGTGTCTATTAAATGATTTACAAAGTAGGCGCAACAACGCGATTTTGTCGAGAATTATGCTCACTAGATGGGTTGGTTGATATATCAGAAAATTGAATTCGATCGTAAGTTTTGTAACTTCCCGGTGACATTGCAGCATCTAACTTTTAATTGAGTGTTATGCGTTTCGAACACTTCATTTCTTAAGTGTCTTAGGGATTGACAAACATGGAAAACAAATATGTTGTTTATCGTCTGTGAGGTTTTGTTACAATATCTTGTCAGTATTTCAGCCTACGCTGCTGAGTGTCAATTAAGTCTTTGATTCTCAAGGTAAGGAATCTACACCCTTAGAGTTGTGTGTATTCCGCTATATGCTTGTTAGCACCAGTTTTTGCACTCTTAACATTACTGAAAGAACTTTTCTGTTAGAAAATTTCGGACTAGCACGTTGCAAAATGTACTTGATAACCTTCTGGAACCATTGGTGCTGTTGAATGTTATCGTGTGGCACACAGGTTTCTAAAAAATTCACACAAAAAGCAGTCATACCGTCAACAAACAAATACTAAGTGATGCAAAAAGGGAGAGTTGGTAGACCAGCAGACAGTTCCGATGAACTTACTGTATAAACCTTGAAGTATAGAGCAAACTCAAAATGCATTTGTGTGTGTGGCAGCGAAATATTGCTGGCCGCACGAAGGCGGATCCTAGATCACGGCAACCAGTCCGTTTTCAAAGTTATACACAAAACATCTTAGAGTGTGCTATGGAACCGATCAGAAGACAATTTACTAGAAAAAAAACGAAATGTTCTGATCAAATTAACTTCTTTCTCAACAACATGTGTTCTGTCACAACTTTGTTACCGAATCGCACATTAACAGCACTTGGTCGGAGGACGAAATTCTGCAAGCACAAGACGTAAAGCTTTTCTCCATGACTAAGACTTGTCTCCGCGGAGAGTTGGCCGTCAATGGTGTGAATTTTCTGTTCGTTTGATAAACGGAGCGTCTCACGTAAAGTTGACTGAGAAGCGAAACATGACACAACGTAGTGAAGACAATATAACCAACTTTCTCGCAGGCCTGTGATGTTAATAAAATTGACAGCGGACACCGTGCTTTCCGGTGTTGTAAATGTAAACATGATGATCGATATGGCTACACTTGATACTCATGTGCATGCGATAAAAAAGACAATATAACAGAACCTTTACACTGTAGAAGATACCTGCGAAAATTCGATACCGTAGAGTGGCATCTGATGTGAAAAAGTGTACTCACACTTTTGAGCCCTGTTTACATTTGAAAATAATTTTAAAATCGGAAATGTTCCACCGTCAAAATGTGTGACCTTACACCACATCGGAATGGTCGGTAAGGGTTCATTCCTAACTACATTTTTCGTTCACGTGAAAAGTTAACGTTCGGCTAGTTTTCCCTGAAGAACTGACTCAGGTTGCTTTGAAGACAAGTGGGAGCAAAGCTATTTGCTGATGGCTTATTCTACCGTCACTGCAGCAACCTTTGAAGGTTAGATCAACTGTAAATGCTTCCCGTGTATTTTCCAAGCTGTAATTTTCACCAAACGACTGAAAGGAGCCGCTAATTGTCCAGATAACTGCTCAGGTTGGTTGATGAGTGTGACACAAAACGGGTGAATTACACGGCAATAGCCCCCTTAGTCATTTTTCATTTATAACACTGCAACCTAAAACCTGCCGAATTTCATTTTCAATTAGCTCGATAGAAGCTGGTAGTATATAGACTTGCACACTTCTAAGCTGTCTTTCTATCCCACTGGAGGCGTCGGCACCGTTGATTGTGAATTAATCAGGTATCTGCATTTGGGGACCACTAACCCTTTTCATTACACCGCCCATTGAGAAGTAGCTTCGGGTTCACTTTCACTTCACTCCAACTTAGGGAAAAAATATTCGTGAGGTGTGATTCGGCCATTTTCTAGCCCGTTGTGGTCAGAAGGTACTAGTGAATTTTCTTGGTTGAAAAAACTTGTTCTGCTTTTTCAATTATCCCTTTGTAGCTATCACATTTTGTCTAACAGTAAGTTTCGTGCTGTTGTCCACACACTGTGGCTTTCTATACCGCCAGCGCAAGAAAGATGGGGCACAGATGCTGATCGCGTTAGAAATCTCGTCCATGCTTACTTGTCCATTGTAATCTAGGCTAATATCCGTCAAGGAATGTGGTGCTTAAATCCTTCGGAACGATCAGAATACAGTTGTATTTTGATTGCTTCAAAGCCTCTATCGCGATACAAATTTAGTCCAACATTCTGGTTACACAATGTGAGTGTGCCTGTGTGGGAAAACCCGAACGTTCCTTGAGAATTATAACCAAATTAATCTGAGAATTTTGTGTTGACGATCACACTTGGCTCACTGGTAGGCACTTATCGAAAGCTAGGGGGTTCTTGGCCTTCACCCTAATCAACTAATTCCTTAATGCTCCTGAACAGCCTGCCTTTCATAACTGCATATGGAACAGTACCAGGCAGTTCAGGACTCAAATAACGTGGCTATGTGTTCTGAAACAACAACCTACTTACAGTTAACTATGATCGGTATCTGATTTTGGGCGAAACCCGACTGTCATCCTATGCAACATGTTATGTAGTACGGTGTAATTGTCACTGTTCATGAATGGTAAGCTGTAGAATACTCTGATCGAATAAATCACACTTTGGATAAGGTGGACTGCCCGCAAAAGACACACAGAATACCCTCCTCTTAGGATTTGTGTGATGGAAAATACCATTCGCTTTACATGCTCCCCTATTGTTCCATAACACCAGCATATTAAAGAAAGATAATTTACTTCCATTGATATCCGCTGTGTGTGGTTCATCCGTGATGCCTCCCGTACACCGGTAAAGTCGAACGTACACAAGCCGTAGCTGTTCAGATCGGTGCGGAGCAATTTAGCACCAGTGCGAGAACCAGACTAGGTGTCAGTTCTACCGCCCGCGTCTCTTTTCCACCACCTCTTCCATGGGAGAATTTGTCTAAACGTAGACGCTTGACAGTTAGGTGGTGTCGCTTACTGGGCCACCCGATCGAAGAAATCAGAACAGGAATGTGAACGGCACTAGGCAATCCCAGTTTATTGGAAAAGCAACACCCTTTTGTAGAGAAAAAACGGTATTTACGACTGCTATTAAGCGATAAGCGTCCTCGGGTTTTGAGTGGCTAATTCATCGCTTGTTTCACGACCTTGCATCTAGCAACTGGGCTGTTTGAAACAGATGCGTATTCAACAGCAGCAAGTTACCGTCTGTGATTGGTTGGCATCAGTCTGACTATAATTCTGTCTATTGCAGCTCTTGTGCGAACACTGATTAGCTGAACCCTCTCCAATCAGGAAACTGGTCCAGTTCAAACTCATTATAGGTGGTGAATTCGAAACAACCGCAGTCAGGCCCAAGAAATCAGTGAATCCTGCCTGTGCGCATCTCAGGGGAGTCTTAAAAATGCACATTGTGTTTACAGTTATTTTCCTGTGCCTACGTCTGTCAAACCACTAAGTTTCAGACGATTGTTCTAGTTGAGTTTGTCTGCCTCGAAGTAGTTGTTCACGAAAAGCTTTGTGGTCCCTGTTGTAGGTAGTTCGTGTGCTCGAATTCTTGTCAAGTTAGGTAACTCATGATGGCGGACTTCAGCTAAGAATTTCCACGTAGCAGTAGGCATATGTTGACGGGAATTTTGAGACAACCTAACTGCTTCGAAAAATTCAAAAATCCTGCCCTGTTATGCGTTCCACGGTTAATGAGTATTGTGGATCTACAATCAAATATAATTACTGTTATCACAGATCGACAAGTGATAACGTAACATCAGTTTATCAACGTGCTTGTGATTGAATGTATGGTAATTACGCCACTTAGTTCATCACAGGAAGTAGAGTGGGTTTTCTTGTTTCTTTTCTCTCGCTTACGTGAATGTAGATCTCCGTGGCTTGAAAATGTTTCGTGAAATTGTAACCGCTTTAAAGGTTACAACTCCTGATTCACAGAGTTCAGTGCGCATATGCTAGCTTATATAATATCTTTTCCATAGAACTACTGCTGAGGCACTACTCGCGGGTCAAGCTCCGTATCGAAAGTGGAACCGCTGCCCAGGTCACGGCAAATAAATTGGATAGAGCGCCACGCTTTCTGTTGACAGTCACGTTGCCCTTATGTATTTTATGCACAAACCACCGAACCAAGTCCTGTGTACAATGAATTTGATGGCAGCAGAGAGAACAACTGGAGGTATGAGCGACAGTAAGGGTTTCAGAGAGCAATAACCCCACCAACAAAGCATACGCAACAAACTGTTGAAACCAGGTTCAGAAAGTGCTAGATGACAAACGAATTGAATGCACGAATTTCTAACGATCCAACGTAAAGTTCATTACACAGATAACGGTCATTGTCGAAGGAAGGACTGCAAAAATAAACGACACCGAAAAAAGTAGCACACATTATGGCTGTAGCGAGGTACACATTATGACAATAATAGAATGTAATTCTGCTGATTACCCTGGATGGCAAAACGTTTAGCACCGTTAGACAACGGGTGATGAAAACCACGCTTATATTTTCAAAATTTTGGTTTGTTTACCCGTTTGGCTAACCAGCCAGGTTTAGAGAGACTCATTGACTGAGCTGTTTTACTTGATGGTGGAGTCCCAGCTAGCCCAATGTGACAGCTTAAATCACCACGTTCCGTTAGACCCTTGTATATTACCATCGGTAGTGGGACGCAGAAGTGAACAACAGACAATTTCGAGAATGAACCTATTGGACTATTAGTAGACAGTCGCACTGACTTCTCCTTGGTGAACCAAGTTAAATTTTCAATGTTAGATGTAGGTAGGTTAGCATTATCAACAACCACATGTGGATCCTCGAGGCAGACTTTAGTTAGTGCCTGTGAGAATTTAGTATGAAGGCTGAACAAGGGCTTTGTTAAGTTGATTTGGCTTCTTGAACAAACTTATTGGACTACAGGACACTGTATACCCCATCCGCGAGATTTGTGTAGTGCTGCGTCCCCTTTTAAATACTGTGCAATGTTTCACCGATGGGTTGGGAATCGAAAGGCGAACTATGGGTCTGATATATTTTTATCTTGATGCTGCATACCTGTTAACTCTGAATACGGCTCAACAGCACCTGGACAGTTGGGTTGAATGAATCCCAAACTACCAACCACGATCCTTGTGTGCCGTGAAAACAAATCCAGTGTTAAAGCGTCTGAATATACTAACTTCACACTAGTGAATATTATAATTAAAGTATGCAAGTACGCCACATACGGCATCGGACTACGCCCACATGCAGAAACACCGGGTTGATATCAATTACGCCCACATGTCCTCGTCATCGCAAACCGGGCAGCACCGTCATATTAGAACTAAGCTGATGGAGTGATATATGATGGCTTAGTGTACTGTTTACCTGAACCTGAACCTCATCCTCACAACACAGGAAATTCAGGTAGTCGCGAACCCGTGTTTGTGCGTAATAAAAGCGTGCAATTTCCACTAAGCCAGGAGTTTCTACCTCTATGCATGGTCGGATGCTATAAGAAACCTCCTTCAATTTTGGTCTGTTTTTATTTAATTGGCCACAGAAAGTAAAAACATACTTCCAGGTTGAACGTGATTCGTAAAATCAGCTTCCTCGAAATGAACAGAAGATGGAAAGCCTACAGGATGGTCCTAAGGTTAAAAACCTACGATTTTCAGTTAAGAAGAAAGGTCTCAAATGTTTCATTTGAATAACGTTGAAAATTTCGGAGAGCCTGAAGCCTTGGTTTCAGCAAACCTCCGATAGAAATCGGTAAATAACAAGAATCTGAGAAGTAAGTAAACGCCACTCAATAAGGAGCTGTCAACTGAAGCGGACTGTTCAAGTGAGTTATCTCAACAGCTTATCAGTCTTCTGAAATCACTTAAAATACACGGCCGTATGTGGAGCTGATGGGTTGAATCAGAGCACGTTTCTTCTTAGCAACGGCTATCATTCCGCGCTCCGTGTGTTATTTTTCAAAAGCAAACTTTGACTTGCCGCTCCGAGTTTTCGTTTTCTCCTGCACTATATCATAAAGTATGTTAAAATTACCTCATGAGACATAGGCTATGTCCAGATGGCGGAAATTTAGCGATGTTGCAGTTGGCGAAGACAACGAGACAAACTCTGGTGAGAACGTGTATACATACAACGCATTTTCTGTGAACTTGTCGAGGGAATTCATGAGAATTGTTCCGAAACAATATCTCGACTTACTTTCACATAAGTTGGGACAACACTTCTGAAAGCTAACTGGAGATTGCATGAATTTTCTGAGGCAGAACTTTCATTTCGTTGAGTATTTCTTTTCTGCGCTTGGTGAAACGTGCTAACTTTGGACGAACCTTGGAACTCTCAGTTCGCTACAGATTTATATCTACTCCCTGAGTGAAACTCACTTGGGTGAACCAAAGTACACGTAGAATACTGCTTACAATCAGTCGGTTAAATACGTTAAAAACAATAGTGACAACTGCCTAACGATACTTATTATTCAACTGTTGGTTTTGTAACTAATCAAATGTACCGCATACGATAGAACTAATCCGTTTTAACTATTTCAAGTAGATTAACTGTCTTGCAGGGTGCGAAAATATATAGGCCATTTTTCAAGGTTAAGAAATTTGTTAACAAACAGAGCTCGTACGTTGTGGTTAACCGGTGTATAAGAGCATAACCCGACACTAATTCCACCTCCAGTGCTCTGTTATCAAAAATTTGTAACAAAGTTTCTTCTAATGTCTGCATGCAGCAAAAACTGTTATGTTTCTCACACCTGTTGTAAGAGTAATTTTCCAAGCAGTCATTCACGTCTGTCAAGGGAAAATTATAAGCAACATTGTCGACTTGGTAAACGCCAAACAACTAGCGCTGACATGTATAAGACACTCTCGCAAGCAGTTTACCAGTAAATGACAATGCCGGTTGCAGTAATGTGAACTTACTGTGAACGAACTGTCACTCAGGAGCACGTCAGTATAAATACTACAACTTGATTTTAGTCAGCAGACATTTTCTTCGTCCCTTTGTAAATAAATGTCAACCACGTGACAAAATCTTGTGTAAAAATATCATTACTTCCTATTAACACAACTCTGATCTCTACAATTAGATGTAGTTTGCTTCAGAACAGTCACCCATAACTACATTGAAGTTTCCGTCGAACATTCGATAGGAACTCCTAGACCTTACCTCGTGATCACCCAAAGTTTGGGTGTCCTATAAATATATATGTCGAACCAGTTGTTAAAACTCGGTAACACACGGCCGCTCTCATAAGTTTTTCTAATAGGTACCGAACTATTCTGCTCAGTTAACTTGCTTAACATGCTAGGAAATATAAAACAGTGGGATATAAACATATGTCTATTGGGCGTTATACTCATATCTAACAAGTGAAGAGATGTAAGTCTGATAGCAAGACAAACACTTCTGAACACGTTCAAATTTGCGAGGGTGACTACTTTTTAACCAGCCTGATATAATATGTAAGAGTTCTGTGCAAAAATCTCTGCAGTCATTCGGCCTACAACGGAGATTACAAGTTTGCGTACCAGATAAATGACAGATTGACCTATAGACTGAATCTACAAATATCCTCCAAACTTTCTGCATGGCTGTCAAAGGGAACCCTTCCTGAACGAGATCAAATTGAGTTAACTAGTATTCTCCACTTAATCACGATAAACATCGTCGTCAAAATAATCAGTAAAAAGTTCTCAACGGTGTCCAGCCCAGACAGCGTACATAGCTACAAGCCGTGTACTTCAAACGATCTGTTTGCCCCTTTCGAATCCCGTATCTGTCGATATTTGAGATCATCTATGGAGTTTACATGTGCCGGACGTGCACCCCACTGTCTTGTAACATATGAACCAAGGTACGTACACACGCTGGTTTGTGTATAACTCAGTCATCTTTCATAGACGTCGAAATGATATTCTGCCATTTTCACCAACAGTACACAGAGAAAGAAGACCCAGTGTAACTTCTCAAAAAATGAGACTTTCCAAGCAATTGAAACTGTTGTTGGGTGAAGTGAAGAAGGATGGAAAAATGACGCCGATTTCAATTTAGAGTTAAACCTAACTAAAAATAACAAAAGAATCCATTCCCATAAAATCAGCCCACTTCCTTTTAAACGCTCTTCTTTAACTTTTAAACAAAACTTTTTTTCGTAGTTTACATTGTGACTGCACAACTTTTTTAATTCGTGAATATAGTCAGCTCTGTGGCGAGCTAATTGGTTACGTCTCTGTTTTCCTGAAAGAAGAAGGTTCACCGGTGCCTAGATAACAAAGCGATGCCAGTTGCTAAACAGTTGGCGTTTTAAATTGGTGGTATTATCGATTTGACGAACTGAAATAAGTCAACATTTTCCTTAGTGTAACCACCAGATCTTTGGCACAGTACAGGTTAATGCGATGAATTCATTCAGTACCGGATTGGCTTCGAGTACACAGCTTTAGCGAATAAAATGCTACTCCAGGCTTGCTCATTGTTCGCAGCAATGGGGTTGATTTGGATAAAATCAACAGTATTAGTATGTAGATCAAGATTAGCATTTCCCAACAGATGCACGCTCAGCACTTCTGTAAAATTTTAGTGAACTGAAAATTTTCAAAAAGAGCACTCACTTTGATTATTTTTTTCAACCAAAAACTTAATTCGCATATTTTTCTTACATTACGCTTTACAATGTAATTAATTTCTTACAGTTGAGGCGTTCCAAGTGTCACTACAAGGCAAGTAGGATACGTGAAATTGGCATGATCTACCAAATTCGGTTGCAAAAGACCCGTCCACAAACCGTTCTTTCAATTGTAGTAGTATTTAACTAGTTTTTATTCATACTCACTGAATTTAACTTTCTAGTAAAGTGTCGCAGTTCTTTTTAACGCTATTCAGAAATATGTTGGTTTCGAATAATTTTTGGGAGGTGACGAAGTTTTTCAATATCACCAACATTTTCGTGATTACGGGGGAGGGGTAACCTGTTATTTACGTCACACCCGGTGTTCTTGTGTACGTTTTACCGAATAGAAAAGCAATGGAACGACCGGACAAGGAAACGCGGATGCGTAGAACGTCTCTACTGAATAGAGTGCATAATAACGCAACACACATTACTAGATCTATCAAAATATTTGTTACAAAGTCTGTTAGATGTGGTATAGAGTTCAATAATTTAATCCGCTCTAGTGTCTACTCTTTGATTCCAGTACTAACGATTAATTGCTCATATTATTCACTTTAATATGGCTTATCAACTGCGGTTTTATTCTGTAGGTTGAACCAACCACTGTGCACTTCTTTAATGATTTTGTCGTTAGCTCCACGCACTTATCTTTCAATTAGGTCTAACCAGGTCCGGACTACACCCTTTTTTACGCCAGTTGTTAGTGCACTAGATGCTGAAGAAGTTGGCTCAGTTCGACTTAACTTCCCCTGTGTGGTTCTCCGGATTTGCAGTCACCTCATGAATTTTAATGTGGATAAGTCCAGCTGTGAATATTTGATTCCAAAATGAATGTCGTGAAAATAAATGCCACTGGTCGTTCTCGACTTCATTTAACTGGCTCCACTTAGATGCTAGCAGTTCTCGTTGTCCATATTTCATGGCATACTGCGTCGGAGATGGTCACTGTGAACTGCTATGTAAAGTACTAATAATGCGGGTTGCAATATACTGCAAGGAACCATTGAAAATCGTGTGAAAACTACTTCGTGTAGAATATTGCCAGTATCAGATACATGGCATTTGTTTATTGTACCATTAACCAAAATGACCAGAAGCGAGGCAATGCGAAACGTTAGCACTTTGTCTGGCATCACTAGTTGGGTGTGTAAACCAATCAGTTAACTGTGGTCAGCATCAACTATCAAACTAACAGTGGTTTCCGCGGATTGGAATGTTTATGTAAACAGGGTGGTGATAGTAAATGTTTGTTCTACATCGCGTTGGCATCTAATAAACGAGAAGACAATAGTGATACTTTATTAAAAACTACAGCAAATCTCGTGCTCAACCGATTTACATAGCCGATATAATGATTCACCACCAGACCAATCTAATTTGGCCACAGGTTTTGTACCAGAGTTATTAAGAAAATTTGCGCACATTCTGCTGGCGCATGCATGCATCTATTTCCCATCAAGATCTGAAGCGGTGTCCGGATAACAGCTGCAAAAGGTTTCAAGCCACTCATCTGTTTAATAAGCTGCTGACCCTCTGAATTTAGTTGAGAATTTGGCGATCTCAACGGCAACTCGGAGATTTTTTCTAAGAAAAACTTGAAGTTTCTCTCCGCTAGACAAGGCAGATATTTCATCTGATCATGCCAGATTTCAGATAGAACTTGTCTTCCCGGTCTATCATCCAAGTTGTGAGAGACTTCGAAGTTTGGAATAAAAACATTCAGCCAATTAGCAAAGAAAGATCATGAGAAAATCAGACCGAGGTATGTACCTTTCACATTCTACATCGTCAATGGCTGTCAGTATTGATACGCATTGCATTACCAAAGACCGTTCAAGTTGTACTTCATCCAAAATTTGGTATTATGCACTTTGTTTGCAGCATAGCTGTAGTACGCTACTCAGTTCGTGCACTTTGATGAGTGTTCGCCGTCAGTGGACGACTGGAACTGTGATTCACTCAGCATACGGAAACCATAACAAGGCCTATTTGGACAGCAGACCCGTCCGATGTGATACGTTATTTCTCAACTGTACATCTAATTGGCGTGTTTGTGCTCTTAGCACATTTGTGCGAGCACAACGGTCTGTGTGACATGCAACAAATGAAGTGGTGCTTGAAACAACCCATGGGATTTTATGTTGTTGATTAGAAAACTTGAAGTGAAAATTTGCGTGTCCGTTCCCTGTTTACCTCTCTTTGTCGATCGCACATAACCGGCGTGTTTTAGGTTCACGAGTGATTAAGGTGAACGAAGTTTTAATATGTTCCAAGCTATGTCATTTCTGCAAGAAGTAATACACTACTCATTTAATTTTTAATGAGCCTGAGACGTCATTGAGACACACTGGGAGCGCTTTCTGAAGAAAGGACTCTCCTCGTGCCGGCTTGGAAACTCTCGGCCTGACCAATGAATCAGCAAAAAGAAATCAAGAAAATAGTCCCTGTGACATTCACATCGACAGATGTACACAATGAGATTCATATTTAGAAACTGAGCAATTCAGGCAAGTATAGGGACTTTCACGTCGGTCGCACGTAAAGTCTAGGAAACAATAGAACTATTGACCTATCACGAACTCAGACGCGCAGAGGTGCTTTTCCGATTACGAAAACAACACAAATCAATTTTCAAACAAAGCAACTACTTTGGATTAAATACGGATGCAACATGATGACAAAAAGCACTAAGGACAGAGAATGGGCATTAGAACGCCTGTAATGCTTCAAATAATTCAGAAATGCCATTATTGAACACTTACATAGTGGCAGGTGGGGAGAAAAAACCTGTTGTTATTTCTGGCTACTGAATTAATCAATAATGGCAAAGAAATGCTGTCATGCACCTGGTGTATTATACACACACAGAATGCATAGTAAACCATTCATTGTGGGATGAAGGGTACGGAATGAGCGCATTGAAAAGTAATACGCAAAGGTCTATCACTGGACCACCTGTGAAAAATAAATGGTTTCAATGACTTAATAACAGCTAGCAAAAAATAACACCATGAAACATACCATTACTTTAAAAACGGCCGTCAGATTCTGACAGTGAGCATTTTTCGGGGTTGAGGAGAAATAATTGATCATGCAATTGCCAGTCAGATTAGATGCAGAACAAGTTGACCTTTGTGTCTGCTTATCATTCGGACGTACCTCTCTAGTATCAGTAGAAGCGGACCGACCACCGAAGTATTTGTGTGAGGATGTCAAACAGTCTGCAGTCTTCAACTACACATATATGCTGATCTCAGATTTCTTTTTACAGTAGAATTTGTTGAGTGTTTGACACGAAGATCATAGGACCCCACCCAATCCAGATAAAACGTATGATAAATGTTAAGTCTTGCAACCACTGTTGCATTTGACGTCGGCTTAACATTCTTTCGAAGAGCAACGCATGAAAATTCGTCAACGCAGTTCAATAGTCGTTCGGTCGATCGTGTGTTACTTATGAATTTTATTCCTCTGTGGCGACTTTTTTTGCCCATTTTCAAATTACCGCGACTGCAGATCGATAAAACTGGTACACCCTAGACGCTCGATGTGTCAATCGATTATCGCGGATAATTCACAACTTCTAACATGCATTCGTGGTGTTACATTTGGTTGTCACCCAATAAACTGACCTGAAAATCAAACATTTTCCACGGAAGGTGAGTTGTTGAAAACAAGCGCTTTTCACAACAGTACCTCTAAATTAAACCAGAAACACTATTTTATAATCCCCATTTACTAACCCGTTTACAGCTTAATTTTATTCTCATCAAAAAAGAGGATTTTAGAACCAGACGACTGAATCAGAAAGTTCGATCAAATTGCCGCAGATTGGGATGTTTTAGAAAAATATCCTATTTAGTTCAAACCGTTAAGTTGGTTGAATTAATCGAGCCAATGAAAATTGTTTGAAGTAAAAGAAAGTTGTAATGTCGAAGACATCAAGCTTTTATTCCTGTATTAAAAATGAGCTTTTCACCTATTCTAAATGGATATTTCATCGTCATGGCGGACGATGTTTG
>QNGE01003167.1:2888-33810 GCA_008508345.1 Paragonimus westermani
GTAACAAGCGACCGAAACTAGTTAGCGCGCACGGATCGAATTTGAAGTGGTAATCGTTACACGGTTGTTTCGTTCACCTTTCAGACCGCTACGTCAACGTTGTGCACGAGGATCTCGAACCAACGGACAGTCAGACAAACAAACAGGACACTTGTATTTAAACTATTGTCGCGTGCTGCGTAATACATCTTCGGTCATAATCGCTGTCTGCTCTTCTGGTTGTATGTTACATTTGCTAACGAGGAAGAAGCACAATCTGTTAAATCGCTTTATAACCGTATGTCAGTGAGGTAGCTGATCAGTTTCATGTGTTTTAATCTTGTAAGAACCTCTGAAGTTACTACTGTCACCAAACTCTGGAAAACTGTCTTGTTAAAACAGTATGGTTTTCTTCTTTCATTTTAGTCGTATCACAAACAAGGGCAAATCTATTAGCTAAACCAATGGAAGCTGGGGTTTTGATGCAATCTACAGACAACACCATGGACGCTGACTGCGAAGATGATAAGCTCTGGAACAAGTCCAATTTAATAGGCGCCTTTTCAAAGAATTCACGACTTATTGATTTAGCAAAATCCACAGATTCCATCTTGAAAAAAATAGTTGACAATGCTGGAATTCTTAGATGTAAATTGACTCTTCATTTCACAACATTTTTGTGACCACTTTTCGAGCTAATGAGACGACTGCGACAACAAGGAACAAACCAGTTTTCCCAAATTATCTAACCCCTTATGAACGGTTTCGGGTCTTAGCACTTGGTGATCATTTTTTTACCTTCTCCACACAATTATTAGATGGTACAAGCTATTCAACAAGATCACATGAAGCAAGAACACGTATACATCGAGTTAGCTTTGTGTCGTGGGTTGACTGACCGAAGTGCGCAAACCAAGCATGATTCGTTGGTGTCCACAGAGAAAGTGGTTACACATGTGTCAATGTGCCCGTGTTTAATAAGTCTGTGAGAATCCCTTAAACTAATGGCAACGTTTAAACAGACGTTAAAGCAGACTAAGCGTGTGACGAAGTAGAGTCCAGGCTGGAGGCCGGTGGCAAGTTGTTCAGTGGTCACGAGTCAGAAACGATAAGAGATGGCTAGAAGCATAAACCGAAGGCTAAGGAACACGGTCTGAAATCAGCGACCACGGGTCCGAACTTATTACTGTAGGCTGAATCGCGATGGGAGAGATTACAGGTTTCGACGCTTCGATTGTACGGACGGTTTGGATATTCGTATGGAACTGGTGTGCTAAGTTGATGTATGTCCTCGATTCCTGAAAAAGCTGGCAGATGTGACTATGCTTTCACATTGTAATGCACCGCATCCTATCCACGTGTCTGGACAAAGACGGATTTTGCGTTCGCAAACATACTGTAAGGTTCCATGTTGTAATAATTACCTTCCAGCAAGCAGGTGAGGCCGCAGAGGGTGTGTTCTCGGTAGTTGTAAGTGTAACTCACATGCAACAGCATTTCAAAATCAACTGAATGTGGGTAAGCACCTAGTCATTTATAAGTATTACTAATGTGGACGAAATGAAATATGCACTTTGATGGCTTTTGTCACATTCAATATAAAAGGTATGTGATAGTAAGACTTTTCTACACGCAGTGTCTATGGGCAATAGTCTACCACCATTAGAATTGAGGCATTCCATACATATTTTGCAAACCAACGGAGACACTAAAACGTAGCTGTCTGGTTTTAATCCAACGTTCAAACAGGAGCGGTGCCTTGACGATCCAGTTATCGAGCAAGCAAACGAGAGAGACTCTACAGCGTAGCAGGGTTACATGTAATGCAGTGCATTCAGGTGCAAACTGCCACTTCAACAACAGCAAACTACTTTCCGTTCACCATAGATCACTGTCTATTATTGAAAAAGTACACTTTTAGATGCAATGGTCGTGTAGTAGAACACGTCCGGACGTAGCTATGGTACCTCTCTAGGGACTGACAGACGACACTCAGTTTATTCCTTGAGTTCAAAATCAACGCACGGTCCATGTCTATGATACCAGTCGAAGAACCTGTGTATTTTTACTGACGCGTCGGTTACCTTGTAAACTGCGCCTTACATTTTACCATCTTGTACTTCTATCTGGGAGATGCACATACGATGTTCTCCCTGTGGACCATTTAGTATTCGGGTGAAATTAGCTATAGGTTCAGGTTGCGTTTGAGTTTACCAGGTTACCATGGCTAGCATCACATGTTTTGCGCCTTCACGCTGAACCACGCACACAGGAATGGGGAATCAATTATTTCATAATATAGATGAACTACTTTCGAAACAACAAATAGTACAACTTTCATGTCTAAACAACCTATGTCGATTAATATGTGGATCGGGAAACCGGAGAATCTGTCTGTAAGAAGTGAGGAAGAAACAGATTTCACACTTTTACTTACATGGGACTAGATTACGATATTTATTGCGTAATCGATTTTCTGGACGTTGACCTACGTTACACGTGAAACGTTTGGCTTGTCCCTGGCGAACTGAATGAATTCGTAGGCACTAGGGAAAATGAGTGGAAGTAATGGTTAGCAAAAAACAGGCGATAGACAGGCTTTAAATCATGCTAATAGCCGTGAAGGATCAGATTTGAAGATCCCTGGCTTCTATCGGTTTATACGCAAAACTTTAAAAGCGAGCTCATAAGGTCACCGTCCCTTGATCAATGTAATATCACGAACCAGGTAATACCAAATTGTGTTAGCACAGAATTTACATAAGCATATACCTTGTTGGTCATATCAACATTACGACAGAACGACAATTTCACCTAAGCCACCATCTCTAAACAGAAGTTCTGGTAGTTTTAAATAACAAAACAATGTGCAATGGATGTTTAGCAAGGAGATCGCACTGACTGATTCGGCAACGGATCGTGGAGGAAAACCGAATGGACAGAGCTCATGCTGAAAGAATTTGTTGACCAAAAACCAATAATAACTGAGCGTTCCATCCTTCGCGATATTTCTTCTTAAGGGTTCTTCAATTCCCAGTGCACGTTGTAACAATCAAACGTTTCAAACTCCTAAATGCACGGTCCAAATGACCACACTGAGGCGCTTAAATGACCGATCACTTCACAGGCAAATTTTCTTTCTCCATTTTAAAAGCGAAGTAAATCAGCAACCGGTTACTGACCATCACACCGAATCCAAGTTAAGATGACTGAAATGCTACATAGCACCTAAATTATTCTACAGATCACACGTCCGCCTGAGTACCATTGATATTGGTCTTGAGCCATTTCCACAAGCCAGTCTCGTGGTCTGCGCCGCACAGTCCCAGAACCGCGTTCACAAACGAGGCAGAGGTATGGTACGCGAGTGACACTGTCTTGCTAACCCCCTCTGCTGAAGACATACAATCAGGCTGGCTGGGTCAGTCTGTATGGAATGCGTATCACACACTCAAAGTGCAAAGTGCTTTTTCAAGACCAAGTATTCTAACTCCTAAGTTTTGCTACAGATAGTCTATCTGAAACTGTAGGTATCACTACCTTCGCAGTTTTTGTCGTTCGTCGTGAAATATCAGACAGAATAGGAGAGGCCCATGCTGTCTTTGTTAACTTGCGTCACCAGTAGCGTACAAATGAGGTCCAACTATCGCCAGGAGAAAGGATACCCAATGTTTGCGTGTGATGCGCTTTGCACAATGGTCGGAAAAACTGGCCTATTCGCGACAAACATCAAAAGACTTAGTATGCTTGAACATCGTTGTCTCCACTAACTGGCCAATATCAAGTGAAAAAATTGCACAATCTTCGCTGATTGGGGCATGTGCTCCGTATACCGAAGGACCGTCTGCTACATCGCGCACAGTTCATTGTGGCTGCTGTTGGTCGGAAGAGGCTGAAAAGTGGCCAGATGTTGACTCAATCATGAGCTGTGAAAGCCTTGACCGCTCAGCTGAGTAGAGCTAGTAGGGGCTGTCTGCTCTGCTACGGAGTTCGCGACCATTCACATCCAGTTTTCGTCATCCTCATCTACTTTCCTTAATTTTTATTCGGTTTTATATCGTTTTGTAAGATAATCCGCATCACTACTGAGATGAGCAGTAGTTCGAGGCATAGTACCTTATGGCTGTTATAAGGTTAAGTAGGTATTTCTTACAAGGTCTTTCGGGAGAACACTTTTGGAGCAGGATATGACAGGTCATGAGATACAACGTTCTGGCGACCAGTTTACAGTTTACTGACAGAAATGTAGAACCAGGTTGTAAATATAGTTTTGGCAAGTAGTAGACGGAGTACAGTATAATACACTTAAACCCACAATGGTCTGGATGACATTCAAATACAAAATCTGCGACACAAAAAGAATTGTGCTAAACACTTGCTGACCTTGAATTCTTCACGAAGGGATTCAAAATTATTGTATGACTGCTTATTGAACCAGATGACGAAGTCGTGCACAGAAATTGGGTCCGGTTGACGAAGGAGAAAGCTGTCAATTGAAGGTAAAATAATTGACAAATTATTACACAGACAACAGAAAGGAACATGAGTTCAGAACATTTTTTAACAAGATGCCTTAAGACGCGGACAGAAAATCTCCCCAGACAGATCATTTGCTTCCATCAACTATTCATAACAGTAGAAGCCACTTGATGAAAGATGTGAACCACTACACAACAGCCGTAATTGTGATAAGCTGAACAGAATTTACACCTAACTGTTTGGCACTCAAAAATGATGAGCCCAAACCCACTAAAATACGGACAATTCCAAACGACCGCGAAGAAGCTACATTCACTAAAAGTACGATCTTCAGCTGAAGAATCCACCCACAACGGTTATGAAACTGGTCTGAAAATGCTGTTGGCCCGAGTTGCCACCCACCCCAACAATGATATGGGATAACCTAGGGAAAAAATCATCAAAAATGGTGAAAACTGGCCAAATAAAGCTAAGTGGAGGGACTAGAAATGTTAGGAACCCAGGCACACTACTGACTCTGGCACGTTGCCATTTCCCGCAGTGTTTCTGTCTAACAATTTGGGTGATCACGAAGGCTTTAATCAGGTAGGCGACACCTATCACTTTACGCAATGGAACAGTCAAGGTCTTCAAGTTGCGTGACTACGCTGTTGCCTGACCACCACTCAGTTTCACCCAAGTGTGGATGATTTCGGTTGTATCGCTGGTGCGGAAAACGTTCAGCCAGTATGCGGAGTATGTAGCCTAACCACTGCAGACTGTGCAATTCAATTATTCTGCCGGTTGATACTGGTAGCATTTTTGAATGAATTCCATTTCCCATAACCAAGGCAACCCAGCTGAGGATACATCAGCGTTACTGCTAAGTAAGGATTCCAAGTTGGCTAAACTAGTAATAAAAACGGGACGGAGTACAAGTGAAACGCGAAGAACACAAAAATCGTTTCACATCAAAATCATCTAAACCGCACTAGTTCAAAAATGCATGACTAAAAAGTCAGTGGCCGGAATGTGTATTAATGTGTTCGAACAAGGCCAAGAGACGTCACGAACTTTTCTGTTACGTAGAGTTGGGAAATCCGACAATATGTAGCTCATGTATGACGCAAAATCACACAACGGTGTGAAACACTCTAGGAAACATGGCATCCTTTTTGCATATAACTCAACAGGTTAGCTGAAATTGAGCGAATACACGAGTTATTGTTCCTGCTAGGCACCGAAATCTTGCTTGAAAACACCCAAACATAACTCCGTCCAGAAAGTATGGAATCAACTGTTGCTGCCATGCGAGCTCAAAAGAAACTCATTTCAACTCTGTGCTAGTGAGTGTTTGAAAGAAAACACCGATCAGTGAGATAAGTAGTTAGGGGGTCAAATAAAAGACAAGTAATGAGTGTTGTACGGGTACAGAGGTATATCCAAGTCAGAGCCACGTGAACGTACTTTCCGATTCGTGGTGGAATAATTGGTTGTTTGACCTTTAAACGCAAGTAGCCGTTTTCCCCCACAGTTTCAGGAGAGCTTGAAACAGAGAACGATTAAAAATATGTGCGGATCAAGATTAACTCAGTCTGAAGTTTTCACAGATTTAATCAAACCAGAACATTCAGACGGACGATTATAACGGCTCAAAATTATATGAAGCCGACTCTGGGTTCGGTGGTATGGAGAACGTAGGAAGGTCAATTTTACGTATGCCTAACAGGTGTGTCCACAATAACTCGACTGAACCGCACATAAAATCTCAACCGTAGGCACAATATCAAAAACATACATGGAGATGAAAATACGTGCTGTCCCGTATTTTTATTAAACAAGCGAGAAGCGGGATAACTTAGTCGGACGACTTCCCCGTGACTGAAAGTAATTAGTAATCAACACCGCGATGGCACGGTACTGTGGATATGTGATAAGATGTGCCAGAAGGTGGGTAGGGGGTAACACAATACAGCGGAATCACCCGGGGGGGGGGCAGAAGGATGTAAATAAGAATGGTGATGAAGCGGGTAGCATGTATTTGAGAAACGGAAACAACTGTTGTGAATTAGCAGTTCTTATCAGTCCGGAAGAATACCCCGTACAACCAGACTACGCAGACAACCGTCACAAAACGTCCATATAGATATGATATTTCTCATTTATGACGTCCACGTTGAAATCCATCTACTCAATGATTTTGTGGGACCGGATTGTGAAAAACCTGGGATTACACTGGATTAGAACCAGTGACAGAAACAGTATGCACTGAAAACGCGACAATCTCTCTATCAGTTGAGCTACGAAGCTACGCTGGGGGCTCAGAGATTTCACATTTAAACCCACTCCTGGAGTAGCCTCATACGTCGGTTTGTGGTGCGCTTACCGCGTTTGAGCATGCTGTTTCTGTCGCAGGGCTTAATACAAACGAAACTCAGAGTTTTCACAAGTTGGTCTCTACCAAACTACTCAATCCGTCAAACTACTTACTAGTAACACTAAATAATAGTGTCCGCTAACGTCTGCACTTATTAAGTAAAGATGGTTGACTCGGGATTAAAACTGGGGAAACTTCACATTTGTTGAACTATTCCCACTAAAACAGAAGTAACAATGGGACGACCAACTTTATTAAAGCAAGTCTGTTCAAAATCTTGATATAATTGCAGAGGTAACATCGAAATGGGCTATGAAACGGAATGCAGAAAATACCGTTAGGCTGCGACATTGCGAGCAAACACTAGAATGCACAAATGTTTCAGACTGGATCCAGCGTAAGCTGTGTTACATCACCATAGAATGGTTAGGATTGACCTGTGGCCAACGGAGTTATGACTGCACAATACATTACTGGTGAAAGCACAAAGTGGAGTCAATCAATCCATTCATGATGGACCCAGTGCTCACCAAAATGCATTGAATTTCTTACGTTGAATAATGGCAATTTCGTACCGGCAGGTTCGGAACACGTAACATGGGGGTTACTTGTCATTTTGAGTGGGACAATCACACTGAGAAGAATGAGGTGATGGGTTGCCTCTACCTGTTTTGGCGGATAACCGAAAATCAACATGACCAAGTCTTTGGATTAAGCACTGCGTTGAACGACTGCATTTGTCAGCCGTTTACTAAAGAACGGTTCCGTCGAGTTAGCCAGAGCTGGGAGTTTCACTTGTACGCAAGTGATAGGAGAAAGATAAACAATCAACCGTAAAACGGTTCAATAGAAAACCAACAGGTTCAAAAACTCTAAGATTGATGGCGAACTTCGAACTGAAGGACTCCGTTACCGGCCAAATCAGCCTTGGTCGATCACGAACAGAGATAGAACTAGGAACTACCTGCGAAGTACTTGTAAACGTATTGAAGTTTATGTCCGTTACCTCAACTTATCAGAAAAATCCGTACAGTGAGAGACGATTCCCACTATTTAAGGAACAACTCTTGCCACCGTCATCACAAAATTTGTCGTTGATATATGTAAAGAACGGACGTTAAGTAAATCATGTTATTGTAGGAAAGAAATCTTGTTGGACACGTACAATCTACAACCGCATCCGGATGAGCTGACAAAAGTCCAGGCGATTGAAAGTGACACGCGCACGGTTTGGTCGTAAAGAAATGAGTGTGACTGAAATTCTAGATGAGATTGTTGAATTGTACTTCGATGAAATAAACTTTACTGATATAGATTTCGTTCAAGGATACATCCCATATCTGTTCAGTGGACAATGAGTGAGCGGTGGCGGACATAACGAATGACCACTTGGTCACTCGATATTAACCGCCTGGAGCCATTTCTTTGGAGTTATTCAAAAGGAACGGTAACCGCTGACAAGCCACACTTGCAGAAACTCAAACCTCACACTTCTCTGGAGTTCAGGAAACGTACCGTAACAAATTTCGTTTTTTTCGTCTGAATTGAATGCTTCCTAAACTAAACGATGGTCCACACTCCACGTTTGATTTGACCGGACGACTACTAAGCTACTGGTGTTGTTAAAGCTCAACCTTACTGTTCCTGTGTTGGCTCGAACGTTACGGTTACAACGGCCTGCCTACGCCAAAACTAGATGTCTACTGCCTAGTTCCACCCTGTTGGCTGGACCACTGTGCAGGATTAACAATCGGAGATATTCGGTCCGTACATCACGAGTACGAGAAAAGTGGTAAGAACCGCCTGACCGATTTCAATGTAACGAACCTACAGGGGTCAAATTTTAGTCTTGGATGTGTATTTGAACTGCAAAGGGTCATGGCTCTGTGACTAGATGGTGTTTGTTCTACCGAATGTGAACTTTAATCGGCTGTGTAAACTTGACAACATGCCAAGCACAAACCGGTCGCAGAACACGTCAGCAGATTAACCAATGAAGCCAACACTAGTGGAACGTTGCGATCCATGGCATAGGCCCAGTGGCTCAAAACAAGTAATGGGTCTTGTCGTTGTGATCTCTCACATTGGCCAGCGAAGGCTGTTTTAAAAATGACTTGAACGCAATGTCACATAGCACAGAGATTTCCCTGAAATGGAACGACACGGATCAGTAACACGGTCAAAAAAGATAAACACATCGCAAGGACTAGAAATTTTGTGACAGATATATGCACCCACATGACAAAGTTCATGAACAATGGGACAAAATTTATGCAGATTTCGTACGCCCATCTGTCTCGATCAGGGTAAACCCTCTCACCAGAATTCCCGTGAAGTGTTTCCGACTCTGGTTCTCGTTGTTGGGTCATGCACGTGGCCGAGCCGCTTAGCAGGTTATCACGTGATGCTCTAATGACGAAACTGGGTAAACTACCATAGGACCTTACATACTAGTTATACGGGTTTTCATAGCTTGTCAAATATGTGTTTTGCAAAAACAAACAAAGGCCACATATCAACCTCAAAGATTTTGTTGTGTAACTCACAGATGAATTTGTTTGCAACCTATGTAGAGAAACCTTCATGTTGGTTGAACCACTTTTGATGAGTACCAAGGTGTGACTGAATTCGCAACAAAAATGTATCGTATATCGCCGCCATTCTATGGCTAACATCATCTGCTACGGATTTAAAAATAAAAACTAGACAATCCAATTTCTTCAGATTCTGCACATCAATAAAATCAACTTCCTTGGGCCACGAATAAGCTTGTTTACAGAAATCTCTTTACGTCGTTACTTCGTGCAACTTTTCCAAACACTAGTTTGTCTTACCGCAACTGCGTGGCTTGCAGACGGTGGCTAATTATAGCGTAGTCTAATACTATATGACCGACGGTCGGTTTATTCGCCACCAACATAACTGAGACGATCAGAGTGAAAATATGAACTCGAAATTCTTGGCTGTCCTCAGAATATGAATGTCCTGGTCGATTTAGTGTTTAAAACAGTCTCGTTATTATGGTAACTCTAATAAACTCGCAAATTTCCTTGGTCTATATGAAAGTTGAAAAAAAAATACCACCTACGAGCCGTTCTGCAAGTATTCATCATCAAAAGTACCACTTTTCTGGCTGTCTGAAAGGTGCGACATATGCAATTGGGCAATTAGGCGAACCACAAACATGGTGTCAATAACAGGTGTGGGGGGATTCATCCTGATGGACGACGGAAAACCATCGTTATTGGTTGCCAGCGGCGTGAGTAAAATAGTCTCGAACATGATTCTTGCTTACTTGACTTTTGCCAAAGATATTAGTGTACGATTTGATAGCTCTGTGCTCAGAAAATGCTCGTGCGGAAACTAAAACCTCCCTGGTTCACAAGCAGTCAAACTCACAAGTTAAAGCAATGTTAGCGTAAAGGTCGGCAGACAGGCCGTCCGCCATCTTCATTGTCCGTTTTTCTCACTTACCATGGTCATTGTAGTTATAGTTAGAAGCAAAAGGTGGCTTGATTAACGGTCTATTTTCGGTTTTTCATCATCGGATCAACTAACAAACAAGTTACGTCATCCTGGCCCTTCGGATAAGTTATGCAACAGAAAATCAAAGGTCCCACACGTCAGTTGGTGACGCCCGTGAATATAAGACATTGTTCGCTGTATATAGAATGTGCCCACACTGCTGGATCGAAACAGCGACAGATGGCCGGAAAGCCGCACCATGCTGATTACCATGGAACTGAGGCGGTGTGACATCTAGGTCACTGTAAGCAGTTTTTGGTTCATCCATCCAATCGACTAAAGCACTGATTGAGGTGGACTCTAGCTTTTCGTGTACCCATCCTGAGGAAATCAGGAAAATAGGGTGCAACTACTTTTGTAGCCTACCAAACCGCCCAGCTAACATTGGTTGGGTGATAGTGAACGAACTGCCACAAAGAAATGTCAAAGTTTCACTTGCTTCTGTCCCAGATATAGCAGAGTTATCGCACAACTGCGAAACAGAAAGATTTCAAGTGAAGGTGGATTGTCAGAGGAAATTCTGAAGAATGGCGGTCCAGTTTTAGAACGTACTTTGCTCCAGTTGGTTCACTGCCCGGCAGATCAGTGAGGCACGATCCTACGGCCATGGAGCAGAACTATTTTTATGGTTGCGGCACTCTTGTCTTCCGTACCAGGAAGGTGGTTAGAGAAAGAACACTCAAACAAAGATAGCTCGACGGTTAACCGTGACTGCTGGCATATTATCCAGTACGGCAGAAAAACATCGGGTACGACCCAGAAGCCTGATGTAGCCTTAATCACATCCAACACTGGCAGCAAGGATCAGAATCAGACATTATTGTCTTATTCACTGCGTCTTCAGGCTAGGCAAGCGCTTCACTACCAAGTGAGTCAGACTCTCAAACCACTGACTCCGGGCAGGGGCTCCCAAGAAAACTCTGTATCCTGTTGTCTCGTAGGTCAGACTTTTGAGGTAGAGACTGGAGTGGGCTCCCTCAATTCAACCCTCTTCCCTGACTCAAACGAACGAGAAATATCGGAAGTTATCGTTCTCTTGACAGTATGTCCCAACGGATGGCTGTTCGGATGCTACCGAAGATGCGTTCTATGAAGCAGACTAAACACTTAGACACCATCAAAACAGCGGGCGATTTGAATACTCAACATTCTTCAGAGAAGCAGCTGAGAGGTATGTTTAATTTCCGGACATAACCCACTGACAATGGTGAAAGTCGGTTGCAGCTGTGCGTATTGCACGGTATCTATATTCCGTCCATTACATTCCAACGCAGGAGGAATTCCTGTATTGCATGGAGACCTCCGTGTGCTTCTCAGTCATGGGCATAACTCAACTATATAGCAGTCATTTACGGATGGCACTAATTGGTCGTGGCGTTTGGAGCAACCACCTGAACTCGGATCATGTTGTGAGTGCCCGTTCTGTTTCGTCATTTGTCTAGAGACCATACACCCGTAAATGCACACAGTTAACTGACATTCGAGTAAGGAGATTGTAAAAAGCGCTTACCAGGAAGCATCGGTGAGCAAGCTGCTCGGTTCGAGTCACATGAGAGAACCTAACGAACACCTGGAGCAAATCACAGCAGCTAAGAAAGCATGCTCTGAAGAGGTATGTTCCAAAGGAGCTGTTCAGTTGCGACAGAACTTGATTTCTGACACATCCACAAACCGCATGGATAAGCGTCGCTAGATTCCACCTGGTTCTGAATGTGATGACGATCATCGAGAACCTAAACGCAAGCTGACCAAAAGCTTGCGCAACAGATCGTTAGCACCACTTGGTCGAATAGTCGAAAGAATCTTTTTATCTGGGAACAGCAGAAGGTTTTCTCCCTTATCCGTGGCTGTACTGGCGTCGAGTTCGTGTGAGACCATAGGTGAAAAATATCGTTCACTTATCACCAGTCAATCGTGTAGACTTGACAGGTGGGCTGGGCATTTGGAAGAACAGTTCAGCTGATGTCCATCAGACCATGTGGACGACGGAACCCGAATGGTCAGTTGTTGAGTTCCAGACGGCCCTCCGTCTGAAGCAGAAGTTGCTCTGTAGCTTAAGTTATTAAACCGTAACAATACGATCTTGGCGGACATCCGAAGGTCCAATGAGCAACAATTGCTCGACAATCGACTGAAGTGCGTGGTACGCAAGAGAACCATGAGTGTCATAGGTCTTGGTGGTATGACTATATGGCGTTCAGATGAATGCAGCCGCGAATGTGCTGGCCATCTCGGATTAGTAGGTAATCAACGTATTTATAGCACACTGTGGGCGAAGAGACAACGAGCACATTAGCCTCAACCAATGGCTACCGCCGATTGGCAACTCATCTGCTTCCTTTTTTAGACGCCCGGGTCAACGTGATCTTCTAACTTCCCTTTTCCTCAGCTTTGTTGGTGTACTGCACAATGAGTGTTTTGTTTGTTTTTCAGTGCTACTTTAAATTTTGTTTTTCCTTCTTATCCTTATGATGAACTGATTCTCGCTTTATACTTTCAGTATTTTTCTTCCCAATTTACAACTTACCACTGAAGTCTACTTTCCGAGAGATGAGGGTTTCACTTTCGTCATAGCCTACCAACTGGCAAACCAGCATTGACCAGTTGGACATAAAGGTCTCCATTCACCCACCTCTTGGTCTTACTGCTTCAGGCTTATACTGGATAGGCGGTGTATGAATGGAACCACAAGTGGTTCAGCGCAGGCCACTTGTGGTATAGGTGCTATATGCAAGTACCCACTGGCTTCCGTCACCGTGATGAACTAATTCGAAGCGGATGCCACCAAATGTGTATGTGGCTGTTGATTTTCTTGTTTGGTTTCAGAGACGCCACTGAACTTCGCTAAATAAACCCGTAGTCTACAGTGTGTACTCGATGAGATGCAGCGAAATGCATCCGAGAGAAAAATTTTCAAAAAACTGTTTCTGACTACTCATTCTGATTGTCAATCCAGTACAATCGAACGCCATCTGTCATATAATTACTTCAAATAGGCATGAATTGAAGGTCAATTTGTCGTCCAAAATGACCCCTAGAGTTTTCAAGTTTATAACGTTATGCAATGGCGGTTGATTAACCGGAGAATTTAGCAGAGAAAACAGGTTCTAATTTAACGGTTGCAGGATAGAAGTGGATGGTAGGCAGTCTCGAGATATTCCGGCTGTGACGGGCCAACAGTTGGGTAGCTGACGCAGTATCTGACTAACAGCTGAACAACAAACGAAATGCTACAGTGTACAATAGGGCACGCGTTAAAAATGTGGAAACGCGGAAACATTGTTAGATAGGTTGCTTTTTAAGGTGGTATATTTTAAGGACGAAAACCGTAGAAAGTAGATAGAGTGGGACCGGGAAATGGTAAAAGTGGGCGCTTTTTAAAAAGTGTTACATCTTAAGGGTGTTTACAGTAGACGGCCTTGAGTACACTGAACTAGGAGAATAAGAAAACAGGTCCCCAGTTGAAGTGCTGGGCAGGTAACCGATCAGTCCACATTCGGTGGCCATCGTACGTCTGAAACACTTACTCAAACTCCTCGACTCGCTGAAGGGCTGAATGACGCTTTCGCCTGCGACGTTTAGCGTTGAACACAACCAACAGACACAAAAGTGTCAGCAAAAGAATAACGAACAGCACACCTAGAACCAGTCCGACCACAGCAGTCCCCGGAATTTCGCCCCACTCTGAGGGAGGAACTGAGAAAAATGGATAGATTAACATTTTGACAAACGTGAATACAAACTAACAGGATCCAAAAATAACAGTGAAGTGGGTCTGTGATAATCTAAGTCACAACGAAGGAAATCCTCTTCTAACTAAATTCAGATTGGTCGCTTTTGTGTTTATGCGGCAAATCAGTGTTGGATACATCCAAGAATGATCGTCAATCGTGTTCACAGCAGATCGGAAACCCCCATCAAAAACCGTTGAAAGTCCTTATTCTGAGACCTCTCTTACTAACTGTAGAAGGAAGAAGAACCGTGCGCACTGTTCTATACGTTCCTGACCTTTTCTGCTACCTTGGCGTGGTGGTCAGGCTTGCGTGCTGTTTTGATCCGGAAGGCTGTGCTGACTGGGACTTCGGTCCTTGCAGGTTCAACCTTGTCAGATTGACCGAAGGGGATCAGCCGGACAAAAAGCAGATGCATGCTTGCGTGCGTTTTTTGTGCCTGGTGACTGGTCATTGACAATTAATCCGCTCTTCTTTTCAGACACTTGAGTGTCTGTGGTCTTCTACCCATTCCTTCCTTCGGCTTTGTCGGTGCATTGTATGATGAATGGTCTGCCTGGCTTTTCACAGTTCAATGAGAATTTTACTTCTCATCCCTATCTTCTCTGGCATGCACTAACCTACACTCCTACACTGCAACGCTTCTTGTACTACGCTTCATAAATCTTTCTCCTTAGTTTAGATCTCGTCATTGCAGCCTCTCCCTGTTTAGTTTCCGAGAGATAAGAGTTTCCTTTCCTTATTAGCCAATCAAGTGGATAACCAGCATTGGCCGGCTGGACGCAAAGGCCCCAGTGGCACCCTCCAGGTCTTATTCCTTCGGGTTTACACTGGATATGTGGTGTGTGGAACTGCAACTGGTGCAGCGCAAGCCAATTGCAGTGATGGTTAGGCGCAGGCGTCCTTTGGCTTCGGTCACTGTGACAGGCTAATCCGAATCGGATGCCGCCAACTATACGTTCCTCGGAACCCCAACCGGTAAATTGTGTTAACTTTAGAAAGAAGCGAAGTATAACAGAGGGGGAGAAGGTTTCCAGAAAATATTTTGACACAATATAACCTACTGTAGATGTTCCAGGGTTGTTCCGTGGTCAAAGTCACGTTGTTAGCGCTGACGGTGTAAATTTTCATCAAACCCTGCTGGACTTTGGTGTGATGTAAACCGTACCCAATCATCTCTACTCCATTATTTGAAACTGAACGCAAAGTCCTGTGGAGACCATCTTCTGAATGGATCGACGGCGGTATCGCGACGATTTGCGATGCATTCAGTAGAAAATTCACACTGGCCTCGTTGGGAAACAGTGATGGCAAGGCGATCTGGCGGAGGATGGCTGCGAAACGATCCATTACTGGCGTTTGCTCGTACATGTTCAGCACAGACGACCGAAAATCGTTCTGGTTGTCACACTGTCTGATGAATTCAATCAGTGACTTCCATACACGTTCATGCGCATTTTTCTGTCACAAAAATATTGTTTAAAAAGCGCGATGAGAAAGACACAGGGAAAAATAAGTGGACGACACGGCTAGGCGGCATAGAGAACGGATGGCGACAGCGGATTAAAAAGAACTGCGTTGGAACTTACAAGAGAATATTCTCCCAGACACTTGTCACATGGAACCCATATCCAACGGAGACAATGAGAGGATTTTTTGGATGCCGTGTCTATTTCGCTAACATCACTGCGAGGGTTGTTCGTCGGATCAGCGTCTCCAAACAAAAGAACAGCAAAACCAATCAGACCACGAGTCCCACCATCAATATCCCAGTGAACGTGGAAGCAGAGGTCATTTGGTCGGGCTTCAATCATTCGAGGAGCAGGTTGGTTTGAATTTGTGCTTTCTCGGACTGACGTCTGTTGCACACACACTGGTACAGTGCCAGCCGTAGTGGACGGTTGAACGTGGATCGACAGATTTTTTAGTTTGAATGGGGCTGCGTTCAGCAAAAAACAAGTTAGAAGTAAAACAATCAGTTTCACTGCAAAGATTAGGTTAGAAGAGGGTGAAGTCAATTCCCAAAGTGTTCCTTGAACCTCATCGGTAAGTTAGGGTTGTGATCCCTGTCGATCGGACATCATGCACATAACTGATCAATATTGCGTCAAAAGCGTGTGAAGTCAGCGACGAAGTTTTAACAATCGGATTTCATGTACTTTCTATGCAACGTGAGTAACGGTAAACTGAAAGGCAGTAGAACTGTGATTTGGTATACAGATGCGTCCAAGAGAACCACTATAATTCAAGAGTTTGAATTCGACTATATTACATAAACTGTGGAGGTGCACATACGGAAAATTACTAGGGAGGTCACAAGATAAACATACTGTTTGAGTGACTGCAGTAAAACTGGAACCTCTGGTAACCAAAGAAACGCAGTAGGGATGGACCGAATATCGTGATTAGCGTGCCGCTCAAAAATAGATCTGCACTATCTTGAAATTATCAGTAATATGTTAAGTTGTGATACACCCTGTCACGCGTTGCGAATGTTTATGATGCCGTAGCTCATCACGCTGTCTGCCTGCTTAACTGCAACAGCTTTACGACAATCACAACCGGATTCTGTTTCCGTGGAAGAACAAAGTACATAACATTTGAATGAGTGAATCTGAATGAAATCATAAAATACAGCATATGTTGTATCACAATACGTAAGACTCACATCGCAGTTACTATGTGAACCCATACCGAAAAGATTTGTTTAACTAATAACCAGTAAACAGCTGCAAAAAAATCCAACCAAAGTGACTAGTTTTACTTGCCTATTCCTGTGAACAAATTCATCCATGGAGACCAGGAACTCTCATAAGAACTGTCCGCAGATGTGTAGGACAGTCCGAAGGATCTCTCGTGAAATCCACGGGCAGAAGCTTGTACACGAAGTTGATAAAACAAACCGAGTTGGAACTGATCGCGTATCACAAATTCTGCCAAAAAATTTGCAAGTAGCAAAATGACGAAAAAGACATACAACCCAACATTGGAAAGTAAAACAGAAGTATAATTGTTGATCACGTGTACATCCGTTTGCTTTACGACCCACTTCTAGATTCCGGGTGCCAAATTAAGTAGTCACATGGTCTGATCAATAGGCTTAAAAGTTATTTCTGTTTGCAACTTATGGCTTCTTCGAAACTTACGATCAACCGCATTCCCAGTAGAAGTGTGTAGCTTTATGATCGATCTCCGTACTCTGTGTTCAACTGTGTTCACCTGTTCTCACATTGTAGTGAATGGAATTAAAGTTATGAACCAGGTACAAATGAGCACTGAATGGAACTGTTAACCTATCCCAGTTATGGCATATTGGTAGCTCGCATCAGGATGCGCACACCGATGTAGCCATAATTTGAAGTGAATTTTGTGGTCGCATTCCGTAGGTTTTTATGTGACGACTACCATTACCCAATCAGTGAAGCTGTTTGGGAATGTGTAAGTTCGGTGCGTAGTATCTGGACCAAACAAATATTCATCAATAGGATACGAGCAGCAAGTTACCATTTTGGTCGAAAAATATGGAGTGCGTTTGCATCGAGTTGTACACAGTGTACTGGATTTGATAGTGAACAGGACAAGTCTTCGGATAGTCCAAATGCACTTGCAGATTGCACACAACAAACTCTTCGGGTTGCAAATGTTGGAAACGGTTGTGAGAGGGCTTGAATTCTGAACTTTGTGGAATTGACAACAGGAACGCCATAGTCGGTGGACGAGTGAACGCTAGAAAAGACAGAATGGTATAGTTACAGTCTCGTTCTGAATGAATAACACGGAAAAGAAAACGACAGTTTAAAGAACTTTGGAGTAGCATAAGACACGGACCATTAGACCAACCGAAAATCAATAAAGTTAAACCACCAGCTAGTACATTAAAGGAAATCGTTCTCACTTAAAGTACTTGTCAGTAAAGATTCTAGCACTAAATCGTGTGGTTGATAATCCGCGTCGTTGTCGGTGAATTACTGCAAGCTTTAGTAGCTCACGCGTCCCTATTCGTAACGGAAAACAATGCAGAACCGTTTCGTTAAAACACTCATCAACGACCTGTTAGAAGATGCTCTCAAGAATTTTACGGTTTACCTCAACTCAACAAACGAAAGAGTTTCGTACCAGGCCAATAAATAGTTAACGAGAACTTTCTTGGACGAAATCTTATATTCAGCCATGAGGCGAGAGGAAACGTACTATTCTTAGAGCCCATATACGCTGTAATAAACGGGTGTTTGAAAATTTTACACGATATTTACACAATATATTTTACACAAAATTATCGTTACTAGTCCGGATGGCTTTATGCGAGAAAATAACTTGAAATATAAAAATTCACTTATTCGCAGTAATAGCAGATGTTTGCCGAATTTAAGGAAGTATTTGAAAAGTGACGGCCGACGGTCAGTTGATCAACCATTGACCACATAACTAGTATTCATTCTTTGAGATGAGTTTTACCGTAAATCATTGTCAGGCTCAACCTGTAGGATCATCTGAGACAGAATTGTGGATATAGATTGATCACAACGTGTTCTCAGATGATGAATCCTCAAGCTGGTTAAAACACACCAATTCATAACGAAAACCATACTCATTTAATGGCATGCGGTACAACGGTTTTTAACAATTTGGTATCTTCTTAGTTGACAACATAAATTCAATGTCCAGCGGTGACAATGGTGGAATTCAACATGAACCGTTTGATAAAGCCTTCTGGGGAGGCCAATCTGATGGATCATTTTATGAACTGCATACGACACAGTGTATTGAGTGAATAACTGACTCTAAATATGACCTCTCAGATCGTCCTGTGTGGTTCTGCAGTTCAGGTGGTAGAACAGTGACCACATCTAGGCATTCTGTTCCCGTCACTGGGTCCAGTCTGGCCGAAACCTAGATCTTTCACAATTGGGTCTGACCTAAATCAATAAGTGTGTCGAGCTATTTGTTGGTAACGTGTTCTAAGCTACTGACCGATGAATAAGCAATCCACCGGTTCACGATCTTTCTGATGAAGACAACAGGAGGATGAACTATGTTTCACAGTGAAAAACTCAAGTGAACAGCCCGATTACCTTGTCTTTTTGTCCTGTGACACAGTTTATCTGATATTGGGCCGGCGCGCACATCGTTAATCAGTTGAACTTGTATACAATAAGTCTGACATGGCAATAAGTCCGCCAAACGAGGCGTCATACTCAGTGGTAACTTCAACGGTTTTGGTGCGATAGCTTCATGAGGTTCGACATATTCCGGATAGTAGTGAATCAGAACTTCTGTCGGCGGTCCACAATCGCCACTCGTTGGGACCAACCAGCTGAGAGTGAGCGCCCTGGATTCCACTCGGGTTACGTTCACGCCAATGGGCCTGCACGGAGCTGATCGAATACCGTCAACATCAACAAACGCAGAACATGCGATTGGGGGAAAAGAAGTTGAATTCAATGAACTTGAAACTCGTCAGGGGTAGCCGGAAATTTTTGTTAAAAAATATTTTTGACTACAAGACCTCTTTTGTTAAGCATGATATATTTTCCGCCACTTTCACAATCAACGACAATATTGATCTCTTGGTGAATGAGAGGGCAAGTATCTTGAGCTAAAAATCATGCGTTTGTACCCAGGTATTTTTGAACCCAGTTCTTGGGTTGGGCAACCCAGGCGATCATGTGTCACAAGTCATCAGTGGCGCTTAGGATGAATATATATAGGAAATAACGAATAATGGGCCTCTTTCTGGAATGTTCAGAATGAAATACCCTTAGGTTTGAAGGAGATTACTGTGACTGTGTTCACACTAGTATTCAGAATAAACTAGGTAAAAAAGACCAACTGATGTGAGTGTGCAGCGTGCATGTTGAAACTCGTCTAGCAAGAGTGTACAGGATAACGTGATCTGCAGGGCCGTCACGCGGGAACGGCGGTACACATCTTCCCACCGTGTTGTTCGGCCGAACCTCGTTCACAAACTGTTGTGGTAAACAGCATCGAAACAGAGTGAGGTGGCGTTACTGATGCCACGTTTAAAAAGAACCATCAAATGGACTGGTTGACTGAAATCAGACATCTAGAGTTGCACTGTATGAATGCAGGTAGAGGATGAGCCAGGTGTCACTTTGTCGAAACTTTTCCAAAGCGAACGTACTAAGTTGTAAACGCATGGCAGAGGCGCTCAGACAGCCATAGATGCTATCAGCTCACTCCGGTTCAGTTCGGCTCACTCATCTTCACAACTACCTGTGGTCAACTGTATCGATAACATTGGTAAGTGTGACTATTGCTCGGAACAAGACGTTGTTCACAATGAGCAAATTTATTGAAACCGGTCTGGTCAGATGCCAACATGAGTGACATCAACATTTGGTGTGTGACGATGCTTCATGGATGGTAATGCCGCTGATGGTGAAATGGCTGAATGTTTAAAATCACATTAATCATGAACAAACTCGTTACCTGCTCGAGAGTTTCTAACAAGGCTTGTCTGAAACAGACAGACGCGTGTCACCAGCTATGGAATAACCGTATCGAACACTCATTATATCAATCAAGGTGAAATTTGCACAACGCTGGCTGGCTACATCACATTGAAACACAATTTTTGGAAATCGCTTGGGGGATAAAAACAGATAAATAAATACAAACCCGCCAGCGCAGACCATATGTGCACATACACACTCGTAGACAAAGTAGTATTCGGGATCAGCAAGCATCAGTTAGCGAATTTGGATCTGAAATGATAAGAGACCACCATCGCCCTAGGTTCATTGTATTTTTGAATACGTCCAATCAAGTCCCTTTTATCCACTGTCTAAGAAACGGTTGCTGAGAGTCATCTGTACTTCAGTTAATCAATTTCTACATGAATCGGCACCACCTTTTAGCGTTTCGCTCAGCTAAATACTAAATTTCGAGCACAAAACACGGTCGGACAAAATGCGAACGCAGCCAGGAACAGTTCTTCATATTAAGGATGAAATATTCGCCGTGTGTGCGGCTAGTCCCGATTGACAGATCATGAGGTCATGTGCAACTTGAGCCAACCAATCGATGTCAATGGCCTTCGTCCAACGATGTGCAAGGAAAATTTGAAGTACTCAGAAAGCCTCTGTCTCACGTGTGTTCCATTGAACTTAACTGGATGAACGACAGGTATTTTTATCAGGCGGCCGAACGATAGATGATTGACCGAGTGTCAACAAACAGTATACATTATGCATTCGTTCCGTCATATTTCTGAACAGTCAACAAATAACAGACAAATGTGGAATGCAGGCTCCTTCGAAAATCTCGATTTTTAAATTCTCTGTTCAATAAGAATCCGGTCTTCGATGTTACAGTAAATATCAGCAGGCGGACCTACGGTGCAACTTTTCCTAGTTAACCTTGGTCGCTAGAGCAGTGTGCGCGTCAAGTGGCACCAACTTTCGCAGGAAGTCCGCCGATAAGAGTGAGAGATTTTCCGGCAAAAGATCACGAGCAAGTGCATGGACGCGAACAGAGGCCAGCAGAAGCAACGCTTTGTGCTGTTCACAATGACTCATTGAGTTCATTATAAGTTCATTGCTGAAGGAAGTTATCAGATCCAGATAGTTGGTTCAACCGGCGCACGACGCAGACGTGAAGTGCATTGGATTGCGGCACAACACTACTGTACGGTCCATCGCAGGAACCTGTCTTTCTGTCTCTTGGAGTATATTGTAAACAGGTTAGTTCGAGCTGTTTCAATTCGGCTTGCAATCGCGCTTAGTTAAGCGAGTACCACCGCAGTCTAGAGGTTGAAACGCTGTATCGTGATTATTTACATCTTAACAAACGTGGCTAAAATAAATGGAACAAAATTGTGTAGCCTTTAAAATGGCTAGATCGTATTGTCGACGAATTGTCCATCGGACCAGAAAATAGAATCATCAAATGCCATGCGGGTGTTCAAAATTTTGATCGTTATGTTTTGGACCAATAACTTTGAGGAATGATACACGTTGACATGAGTGAAGCGAACCTCACTTGATCTCACTTAGCGTGTCAACACGATTTTCATAAAGTGAAAATGGTCCCGCTGGAGTTTGGTACTGCAACGGTGAAGAAGGTCAAAATGTTTTCTCTCGAAGAGGGCTACGTGTGTAGAATTCAATGTTGTCTGTCACACCCACAAGATGAACCAATTGTAATGGAAGATAGATGTATATACATTGACATAACGCGCCTTTGCTCTGCCAAACGTTCCATCTCGGCTTGGATGCTATACCCAGATCCCTGCTGTGCGGCTTCATCCAGCCTACTAGCGCGGAGTGAAGAAGAACACGACTGCGGAGGAACACACTGTAATGCATACTTCAAGTTCGACAAATGAATGAAATGCATATAGATATATAGCATGAATTAGTTGCTAAATATGGTCATTTACAAGTTGAACCAATGTCCGGTCGTTTAGGTTACTTCGCGATTAAGTGGCCAAGCAGGGTCATTCCATAGCCATTACACTCCGATTGGTTCGTTGGGCTAGCACGATACCCACACGCACGTTCACACTTCATCCTGATTGGTTCAACTGCAAAAACTTGTACGACAGTGTTCTGTTGATGAAATATTTCGTCAGCGGTCACCGATGACCTAATTAGGTTAGTTTGATGATATCATTTCTTAACATACATATACAAACCTCTGTGAAAGTAGCCACAAAATATACATTTATGTATAGTGTTCGTCCCCTGAACACTAACTGGCAACCGTGTGATTACTTGTATAGTGGAGTGTCCAAAGTCTGAGCATATCTTGTGCACAACATCCAAGCACTGTGTGCCTAAGTTTTCAGTACCTATATGAGATCAGTGGGGATCTGAGTATCACATTACCGTGATTGCGTTACTGTCCATGTTTTGTGTGATACAGGATGCGTAACAAACGCAGACTTCTAATTTTGTTCTCCTTGTGCTTCAAAATTTCCTCAAGACGTGGACAGATTCCGCAGCCTTGACATGAGCTCCACTTTGTGTCTGGCTCAGTTGGTTCGGAAAAAGCCTCTGTGTAGGAAGCAAAACAGCCATAGAGTCTGCAAGGTTCAGGTGTTTCGCAGTGGAATGAGACTGAGAATTCTATACACGGTTAAAGAGGGGCTCATTGTGGTCAGGTTAGCACAAGCCATTTTTCAAGATGATTGATCTGAAGTGCAAGGCCCAAAATTTCGAATGCATCAGCGTAGCATTTGTTGAGTACACCTTCAAATCTGACCATCAACTCAATGAGAATGCGAAGTGGGCGTTTTAAAGACTGTACAATTTGATCCCACCGTTCGGATTTTATTTCACCCACCTCCTTGAACTAGCATGTTTGTCCTCGAGAGCTTTACACGTGAACCTGTTTCATGATGTGTCGGAGACAGCTTATATTCCATGAATTTTTGTGTAGGGGAGCGCGATCGTACAGAAATACAGGAAGACCGGCGATAATGCATTGCTTTACAAACAGTTTCATCTTAAACGTGCACGCTATACGAAAAGCAACCAATTCGGGAAGAGGGGACTTACAGTTTGAGTTGGCCGAGCGTTGATTTAATGACCGTCAGTGTCCCCCACTTGTCCACACATCGTCACGGTTATTCGGCTTATAAACGGGTGCCAGCCAGTCACAAAGAAGATTACTGTCACGGGTTACCTACCAAATCTCACAATCTAGTCGGTGGACTGTTTGCGGAAGTCACCACCAGGATTTCAAGGACCAAAACTATGACAATTGTTCCAATATCCGACGGCCTTTGCATGTGCGTTACCTACCGTGTGATGTCCATAAGCTGTACTAACATCGCCTGACGCGCAGCAGTGAAGTCCTAAGTTCATGTTGGACATGTGCCTGTTGGAGCAGGTTAATTTCTGTTAACTAGCTCACTGGATACTTATCAGTAACTTTAAGTATTGTAAATGGTTGTCTTCGGCATCATCTAGTTAAGAAATTACTGCAAAAGTAACGATCAACTGTGAGTAAGGTTTAATTTTCAACCATTTATGGTGCAAATCTCACTTGTCTAGTGTGATAGTCTCGAAGAGGACAGAGGTGGAAAAGGGAGTTCTATTAAACCGACCGGCTGTGTGGAAAAGAAGGGGGAGAACACTCGGCTAAAGCCGAGTTTGATTCGATTGATAAGGCAGTTGATGAGTTGAGGAAAGCCAAAGCTCCATTCGATCAGTAAGATAGAACTAAGTTGGATCCGTTCATATTCCATGTGGGTAATTGAGTCTGTTTGGGGATTGGCTTTCTAACAATGGATACCTAACCGAAAAACTGGTTTCATATTTTAGATTACTATTCAGATGAATCTGTTTGCAACGAATCCTGACAGAACTTTGCTAGAGCAGTAAATACAACATTCCATGATAGCCAAATTTGTCTGTCTGAAATGCACATTTCTGCGCAACCGATATCAGCTATAAACCGAGAAATTGGGCCCACACCCTCAATGAGTTGATCCCAGATTGGTGAACGTTCCAGATAAACAGAGATCAACAAGGCTTTCCTTCATTCCTAGCAAAGCCGGAGGCACCTTTGACAAATAGAGTGGAAAAAAGACCTCATTCGATGAGGGGGCGAGGTTGCAGTGTAAGAGGAGAGACATTCAACTTTTTAACAAAAAATTTACGACGTTCCTTAAATATAAGTAATCCGAATATACGATAAGCTTCAGTTTAAGAAGTCCCTGCTTTAAGGTATATCATGTTTAAAGTGGCCAAAATCTGGTGTGACCAAATCAGTAAACTTTTCTGTATAGAAACCACCACTCAGCCAAGTGGTCAAAATCCCAGCGAAGTGACCAAGTTGACATCGATCACTTGAGTGAGGTGAAAATACAAATTGTGCCTTAATTGAAGCTGAAAGATGGGAGTCTGTCACCGAGAGCTGATCTGGGCGTTGGAAAATCAGCCATTCTATCATCTATAAACGTGCTCATAAGCAATCTCAAGGTGACCATGTTGGTGCGCTGGCATGGCCCAACAGGTGATTTCTTCATGGATTCTGATTAGTCAAACAAGAAACGTTTACAGTGTGGATGAAACCGGCCTGTTTTGCCATGCTGCTCTAAACGGTTAACGTGCTTTCCGGAGGACAGTAATGAATGGGAGCAAAGTACTAACCCTATTTGTCACCAGTTTGCTGTGTGCCGGTATGAGCGGTACACGTCAATAGAAGCCACTCCTCATTGAGAGGTCGAAATCACTTCGATCGCCCAGAAATTTCAATATCTTATCGCTTCATGAATTGCATCGCTCTAATCATTTTGCTTTTGTGACCAAGTTCATTTTCAGAGAAACTTGTAAAAAAAACAAGGTACCATGTTATCTGCCTGAAAGGCAATGCACCTCCTCATCAGAAAATCGGCGAAACTCAAAAGATAACATTTGAAACGTTGCCGCTCGACACAAGGATTTTCAATTCATCCAATGAGTCAGGGAGTCAATGATCAGTTAAAACAGTCCGACCGATTGTAGCCCACACTCATCCGTGATGGATGTTTACCTCAAAGTATAACATGTGTTGCAATCAGGACCGTTGGCTGTCAGAACTGAAAGGATTAGAAGTTGTTCGAACAATGCTCTATCCTATTCTGAATCGGCTGATGATCCTATCCCAGAAAATTTCGCATTACATGCTGAAGTGGAACGATAGTGTCGTGAACCTTGCATCAGTGATGCCCCGGGTGTCCTGTAGGCAACAAGCTGATCTCAACGAAGATACGCAAACTTCAGAATAATACACTGTTGTACCAAAGTCATCTAAACACTTTTGAGATATTACATGAAACTGAACATTAATCGACGTATCAGGTAAGTTTCGACTTCTGTGATGAAGTTGAAGAATACCGTCTACGTAATGATATCATTTAAAATATATTCGTAAATAATCCTGCGGGCTTCGTTAACAAGACCCGAGCATTGGCTCCAAAGATCGGGAGCAATAACAAGAGAACATTGACATACACACAGTAGCAACTCAGTATGATAGTTAGGGCAGTCAAAATGGTTTAGACCGATGTGGCTGTGTTAGCAGACTTTCACTGCACTTCGTTAAAATCAGCACGAAAAATGGAAACACCAAACGGTTAGACAAATGCAGTGCTATTGAAAGCTAATAAAAACGGTCTAATGCGAAACTCGCTACTGTTAAATCTAAGAGTAGATAATATTTTGAGAAAATTATCATGCTCACACGTCAACAAGCAGCACATTTAAAAATGTCGCGATACCACCGCAAAATGATAATCAGAAGCGAAGACGAAACGCTTACTGAGATGATCTGTAAATGTACCCGACAGAGGAAAAATAATAGCGAAGTGTTACTACGTCTGAACTAAAAGCTGATACAGCACAGGGTTGTCTACTACTTTTGATGGAAACGTGGACAGACTCATTTTTCAAGTTAGGTTTACTGTCTGAAAGTGTTTAGAAAAATGCGAACCAGTTCGAAAGCATTGATTCAATGTAGTGATCGTGTCTGAGTGCTCGAACACGATAAAGTGTATACGGAACCTTTGCTGAGATGAGGTTACAAATGTGAAAGCTTGTATCAGCTAATAACGTACTTCTAACACAAAACTAAGTCTATAAAACGAATGCTAGAAAAATGGTGAAAATAAACTTGGATAACCAATGGAATAGTACGGTTCACAATTCTAACAGAAGGACAAACTCGGAAGTGTCTTTAAACATGGAACCTACACTGACCAGTGTAACTTACTACCCATTAGGTCATTCCGAAAGTTCCCACTTTTTTGAAAAATCAAGTTCAAAAAGATGCAACCTAGTTGCAATTAACAGGTTTTACTTTAAAAAGCGCACACTTTTGTAAACGTGATCCATGTGTAAGTATGCCCAGCACATAGCGTCACATGATTAGACGCCCAAAATTTTCAGGGTTATTCTATGAGCAGAGGAAAAATTATGATCTGATTAACATGGCAGGTGAAGCTGGACGAATTATTGAAGTCACTTTTGCAAAGTGCGATTCGGTATTGTAGTGTAAAATAACTGGAACTCTCTGGTTGATCAACGTTCCTGCTGAACCACATCCAATTCGTTAAAGCGTGACTCAACTGCATCAAGTCGCAGAGGGCTATGATAATTTAGGCCGGCATCAGACTACCACACAACAACGAGGATCCTGGCATGCGTTCAAAAGGCAACCATACAGATCACTGAGCTTCTGACCTCACACTAGGCACGACTGAAGTATCATACTCAAACGCTTAGCGACATTCGTGCATGAGTAACACTCAAAATGCTCTATTGTCTCAAGAGGAGACATATTCATCATCCTGTTTACTCAAATCCATAATCCCGCGATAAGGACAATGTCGGCTGGGTTAATGACGGAGTGATTAACAGGACTGCCTCAGAAAAGAATGACCTGGGTTGTGATGTCGGTTGCGACACGGACGTACAATATTGACGGGCTTTAGCAAGAGCGAAACTCCAGTCTAGTGTTTTATTTTGAAAGAGATTGGTTGGATAGCCTGTCTGAATTCGAAAGCTACTGTCACACGGTTTCTAAATTAAAACTAACCAAATCTCTCTACTACCCACTAGTGACCACAATCCTCTTCAATGAAAGGCTCCAGATGGGTATCATTCGAGGATGGTTCCGTTTGCCACGCTAGTATGCAGACCCTCCAGCATTATCGTAGAAGAATAGACTTTTTAAAACAATTCGTAACACATGGCAGAAAAGCACGTGCTTATTTCGTTGTGATGATGAGAAATATACCCGCAAACGTATTTTCAATTGCTCTGCTGTGAAACTGTGCAGTATCCACTGATCAAGCTTGAAACTTCACTTTCTCATATCCAGGTGGGTTTGCATGATGTTAAGTCTGTTCACTTTCCTTCAAGATTGGCTTTTACCAGTTCTTACATCTAAACAAGCAGACGAATTGGACGTCACCTACTAGACACATTTGAGAGGTTCATCTGTCCAGACCTAAGTCTTGGAAACCATTTCTGTGTTCTGTCTCTCAGTGCGTCTTTGTCCGAAGTTGCTTGTGTGTTTCCAACAGCCTCCACAGCTTGATGTCAATATTCAAATTTTTACAGTGCAAAAAATCAAACCATCACAAGGCTAAATGTGCAACGAACATTCATACTCATTGCTCTTTGCATGAATAGAAAACGCAGTAACAGCGAACAAAATGCTACTCAACGAATTCAGCTGCATCCGCATGACACTAAATTAGGTCAGTTTAGCGCCAATCAACAAGAAATATGCGGAAGCTCTCCAAACAAATTATTACAGAGATCGGAGCATCCCAGCCTGTTCACTGCTCATGAAAGCGAACTTTCGAGGCTGAAGACTTGAGTCTTTGTTCTGTCAAAGAACACCAGTTTACAGTAAAATTTGACTCAGAATGCAACTTTGTGTGCGTAAACAGCTCATGGAAACAGCCGACAGGTTGTTCAAGTACCGAATGAAGGATTATATGGTCGAGCGGGTTCACAAACCAATTCTGAGACCCAGAGGTGGGATAAGCACACTCATTATCAGGGCTCGTGTGACATGGCTACATTCCACCTTCTTCATTCTATAACACTGTGGCCACAAAAACCGAAGTAATTGTTTGACAGTGCTCCCAGTGTAACACTCATCTGCAATAAATGAAGTCCGTTGTTGTACATCACACCTAAACCATAACGGCGGTGCTCGTTTGACCCGCGGTCGGTATAATAAACTAAGAGACATGTTCGAACACGGAAAACGGATTCCACATTCTCCTAATCAGTGCCCGCGTTTTGACAGCCGGAGGTTTTTAATTCTAAACGTAATGCACAATACAAAATCACACTAGAAACTAAATGTAAGAGTCGATGTCGATTGACCTTGTGCGTGCAAAACTGATAAAACAAGCCGCCCTTCGTCTAAGAGTAAACCAACAAATTTGACAAGCTGGTTCATTTACTGGCTACTCGCAACTCCGTTGTATTTCACGCGGTCTCTATCAGATAAAGTAGAATGAGAAATTGGAACACTAATGACCCACCGCGATGACAAAATCATAAAACTAGCCTTCTAGAACTGTGCAAACAAAGATAAGTAAAAACTGTAGCCCCGGTGAACTGGAGTCAAAGTAATACCTTCAACGTTCGTCCCAGAAGTCGAGCTCGACCGGCACAGTCACGTGGGATGTGTAAACACGCACACTGGTAAAGTGTGGCTACCCGCCGATGTGAATGAAGTATGGAACAGAAGGACCATAAGTGACCTAGACTAGAAAATCAGACAAGCCGTGTAGTGGCGGCACAGTCGTGCATGAACGCCCTTTCGATGTTACAGAGCATAGAAACACAATACAGCGCTTACCGAGGATAATGTTCTACCAAGCTTGTCATTATAATTGCATATCACTATTCTACTTCTCAGAAATCTGAGGGCAGATGCGCGTGGTAGCGTAAGGAGATACTTACCGGCCGGCTCCGTATTAATCGTTTGAATCCACGAAGCACCAAGACGTCCAGTTTCGTCAAATGCAGTCACTCGAAGTTCAAACGACGCATTTTGTCGTAGGTTCTTGAACCAGAAGGTCATATCCTCATTGGAGACCAACAGACTGCGATTGACGAGAGGACAACTATGGAGGACGGTATTTATTAGACGAGTTTGCTTCCCCGTAGTCCATCTTCGCGAGGTCTTGCCCAGCCACTACGTGATGTGCGGGACAAAAATAAACAAGGAATATACTGGCACAACTGTTTGCAGCCAACTACGAATGTATGGATTTTTACGTACACCATACTCAGTACACAATACTACAAACATAAGGCCATTACTCTGCAAGGAAGACCGCCCTAACCAGCCTCAGTATGACCACAGAGTGCTTGATTATTTGTGCTGCTATGTTCTTTGTGGATCTGAATAACGCCGTGGTATTTATGGCCTTATGGGCTCAAGATGTCTAAACGCTAACAGTATCAACCGCCTACTGGCCAAGAATTCACTTGAGCACAGCAAACGGCTGATGCATGGTTCTTGCTAAAGTCTGTACAGTATTGCAACGTCCAGCTCCATATACGGCTAAACGAGTTACATGGGGGTAAATACACTGTGGTGAACAAACAATGAATGTGATTCGTTTAATCCTGGAACAGTCAAATGACTAATTTGAGAACTGCTCAGAATACAATAGGCAACGTTAATAAGGAAAGTCTGCCATTCAACCTTCAAACATCTATTTCACAAAACTATTTCGCAACCCCTAATGAAACAACCCAATTCAATGTTTCAGTAACAGCAACGCTCACTACCTGCTTTGATGCTCTACAAGATACCATTCTACGTCCGTTCTTAATCTCACTTAACATAACACCCATCCGAGCTCATGGTCACACCTGTTTAACCGGACATTCTGAGGACGTTGTATTAGACATCAAAACACCTTAGCCAATGTTCGTCGTTCATCATTGTGGAAGGTTTATATAAACTGACAAATTGGTGAGAGTTCCGTAATATCTCCCTTAACATGCTCAAATGTGTCAATATGTTGTTACAATCTAGGAATCATACTGGATCATAACCAGTGTTAATGTGGTGGATTGTCAGGTCGGAGGTGCGAGTTTTCGAACGCTCGGCCGAATACCTCAACGCGCGGGGAGGTACGTTCGAAAGCCTGCCGCGATCGAATCAAGAACAAAGTGCGCGGCCGGATGAGTCATCGCTCGACTGGATCGGACCAACGGGCGAGGCAGGGCAGGCGAAATACGACAGACGGCCAGATCGGAGGCGTGGTTTTTCCAACAGTTAGAGGAACATCTCGACACGATGTTGGAATACGGTCAAGGCCAACATTGGGTGGATGGCGGACAGCACGAGCAGCCGGACGAGC
>QNGE01003167.1:42396-65574 GCA_008508345.1 Paragonimus westermani
ACTGACGAGCTCTAATCAGAGCGGAACTCGAGTCTAGTGCTTCTCTTCGAAAGAGGCTGGCTGGAAAGTATATCTGAATGTGAAGGCTGCGATCAAATGTGAGTGATGGTCAACTTGAAAATATTCATTTTTTTTGCTAATCACACGCTTACGATTGACGAATATGTGCGGAATGGATTTATATCGTAATTCGTGTCTTCTGAATACTTTACTCGAATTGAAACACCGCCAAGCACTCACTTTCAGTCCAGATTGAACCGGAATAAAAGGGGAGCAATTGGAAATATAGTAGACTTTCTACAGTGATCTTTTCATGAGCACCAATTGTGTAACGTATCATCTAAGTTGTATAAACCCCATGGGAGAGTTGTAAGAATGGTCAGCAGTTCGCCTCAGTTCGTTATTATATGGACTAAGGCGATGGCTTTTGTAAGCTGTTGACCCAAATCCTTCTTGATCAGAACCCGGAATTCACTTCAGCTTCGCAAGACCAATCACCCGAAAAGTATGCTGAGGCGTCGGAGTATTCAGTTCACACCAAGTTGAAGCGCTTTGAAGGAAAACTTGAACAACTCAAGTCACGCCACCTTCGTAGCATATGTTGAAGTGATGTACTGAATTTTTGAATGTTTGTCTCCAGTATCAACTTGAAGTTAGCAAAAGAAAAACGGAGAGTGATCGGTAACCTTACAGTTCATTCTCAGTTAGGGCTACTCTGTTCCATTGTACCAATGCCACAGTTCGTCGGGCAAAAGCACCGTTACCCGTCAAATGTTTGACGTATTCTGAAAAAAATAACACTCAAATTTGATCGAAGTTTCCACATTCTCACAGACCGTTCAGTCGGTACCTTATGAAAAGATGCACTGGATTCCAGTTTTTTCCTTATCACAGTGTGTCAGTGACAACGGCCGTACACTACTGACGAGCTTTAATATGAGCAAAACTCATATCTAGTGTTTACCTTCGAATGTTCACGCAAAAACTTTGTGTAAAATGTAGGTAGGGTTCGACTTATAGCAACCAAAATTCCCACTACTTATAAGATGGTAAGATAGCTTGAGATGCACCAGCTGTTTGTTTTCTGATATATGACACTGTCGGTAATTGTATACAGAAAAAACGTGGACGGAAGCAGTGGTCTCTTCTCAAACCAACCGCCTTACTATGGTGATCAACACTTTTTCCGTCCCACTAAATTGGTTGCTGTACAACTGGACTCACCAGCCCAGATTGAATACATTTCGGAGCATGAGCCCTCCATCTGGCCGGCTCACTCAAAGTGGTCACCAAGCCGAACGGTTTGGCCAGTTTCACCGAGCCCAGATTTGCTTGCGCTGGTGGAGTCCAACGAAGTTGGAGTTCAGTTGTGTTAGCTACGGACACATGTACGTTGGTGACACATTGTAGCGGAGCTGGAACGGAAGTAAATTGAAACGTGAGAATGAAACGTCTTTTGATTCGACAACTTACGGCAACTACCATAATGTAATGCGACAAGTTTCAGAATTCACAAACCATTCCAGGAGGTGGTCGGAACAGTTATACACAAGCGCGTACGGACTGTTAGATGTGCGGCATGCAGAAAAGAAAAATCATCTTCAGTGTTCAGACGTGAATTCCTGTCTCGTGTCCTTTAATGATGATCATACGGCAAGTACATCACTTAATGTTATCAGTCCACCATTTATTATGTCCATCATCAATATTACTAATAGTTTTGGCAAGACCATGCTGCGTCCGCGCAGCAATCAAAATTTAGTTGACACCCTACTGGTCAGACAAGTGTTGCACGAAATGTTTTGGCTCGTTTGAACGATGCGAAATGTTTTCCGCCGAACGCGCACTCTAACATGTGCACAGTGAATTCTTCACATAAGCACTAACTGTTCCATACACAACGAAAACTGTTCAGTCGGACACCTAGTTTATCGATCCAGTGAAGTAACAGGCTAGAGTCACGCTGCTTTAAGTGTGGTGTATCCGATTCCAAATTTATTTATTGCAGACAATCCGCATGAAACCGTGAACAATTTCACATATTTGGATGACACTCTCTTTCGTCAGTTTGTAACACTACTAATAAGCAATCAGTAAGCACACCGACGGCACTCGCAACTCTAGCGAGGGTCACCTCTGGCCTTCAGGACACGTCTGATCGCCTTTGAAAGAATGGGCATGAGCGCACGTGGACTTCCGATTTCGCTCTATAATACGGAAATATGGTCAGCCCGTGGAGATATCAACAGGCTTGTTTTTCTAGACCGTCGTTTTCTCCGCCGATTAGCCCATATCAAATAGCATGATCACATGAACAATGCAACTATTTGCCAGCGAGTCCTTTGAAACACCCGAATTATGTGAACACTTGGCCAACTAATGGGGCTGCACAATCTGTGATAATTGTATCACATAATCCGCATGCCAGCTGAACGTCTTCTTCACCAGGCATTATTTACTGAGACCATTACCAGATGTGTAAAACCACGTGGCAATCGGGCAATAATGTGACTACGAAATATGAAGATAATGCCTTCCCCACTAACAAAAGTGAATACCTGTCCGGAGCCTGGCTGGGGTCCTCGTGATAACGCAATTCGCTGGTTAGGAACGTTATCCGAGATAGTAATGCACAGTAGCCAATCGCCTACCTGCATTCACACCACTGCTGATTATTCCATTCAGGTTTGGCTCATCAATTTTTCACCCTTTGGTCAGCTTCCTTCTGGCCGCCTAAGCCAAAGCATCTTCTAGTCAGGCTCATGATCATTGAGACAGTGCATGAAGAACACATACCAGGGAATAAAACCTGCAACCAGTAAAAAAGAATCGGATGATGAACCAGAAGATTATCCGCCAAACCACAGGGTCGAAGTCACCGGGACTGCAAGAGCTCACTTGGAGTGGTTTTAGTCGCCGTGCTCGTTTTCCCCATAGACCGAAATCAATCAGCCTCGCATAATACCTGGCCACGGTACAGGTCGACTTATTAACACACAGTAATAGCGCAGTATATAAAATGACATTTATTGGAACACGCTAGGCTTTTGGGGTTCTCACCCGACTGCAAAACATCTGCAGTCTGCTCGAATTGTAACAATTTTGTTATCTCGATTACAGATGTCTAACCACCTTCCAGTCATCAGCACAATAAGCGGGTCAACAGAGTCGATATCTGACTAAGCATTACCCGTTAACGGGAACAGAGGAACCTCCTGCTTGCCAAGTTGGAACGCATCGTCAATGGCTGAATACAGTCAACGTTGTTAGCGCCTCCATATGACCCAGGTATGCCCCCGGCCGATTCCGTTGGGACGAGTCCAATTGAGTATGGAAGCACACTGCGTGGCCAGTTTACGCCGGTGTAAAACACCAAGGTCAAAATCCGAAACTGTTACCGCCTTTTCGAGGTTCACCCTTAAAACAGTCAGATCAATCACCGTAATATTTCATCTTAATTAGTGCACAAAAACCCACGATCCGACGGAAAGGAAAGTCAGTTTTTGACACCATGACTGCCGGTACCAACCTACACGTGACGGACAGTACAAACAATCACGAAACCGTTCACATCACGGAATGTGTTGACTCGAGGGTTCAGCTGTAAAATCATTAACAAAATGTATTAGTCAACTCGTTCGAGAATACTTATTGAAATAATAAGAACAATGGGATAACAAACAAACCTAGGTTTCATGCGTTTGCTCACCAAGCTAGTTACAAGACGAAAATGAAAAAATCTAAGAGTGGACAGGAGTGAAATCGGGGTGATTGAATCAGTTCTAACCATCATCATTGCTTACATGACTGAATCCGATGTTACGGTTAGTAGGAAAGATGCTTTTTATATCGGCTATATAGGGGTCAGAAACTGATTCCAGATGGTAAGACTACGAATACTGGTAGATGACGAAGCTCTCATTGTCTGATTGACTAACCTTAACCTTTAAAGAAAAAAGCTCGTGCGGACAATTAACCATACATGGCCTAAATTCAATCCAACCGACGATGTGGAACAGTGGGTGTGTAACTGTGAGCAAACACGCAGTCCGCAGTCATCAATGGTAGATTTTTTATATCCGTTCTGGTAACCAGTATCATACGTATTTTATTGTAACTAGCTTGATAAGCAAACATAGACAGAAGTGTTTTACGTTATTTTGTAGTAACCAAAAATTATCACGTGCTGATGAATACGTAGGGACCTTGATGACTGTAAAGTGACGACTGACCGCCGCGCTTGCAACCAAATCAACGAGATGGCTTCACGATTCCAAACATAAGTATAGAAATCAGGGTGCCGAGTCCGGTCCAGATTAAAAGCCTTAGTAAGCGTGTGGAACTCGAATTTCCAGTGTTCCCTTTCGAGATGAGTCAGTCGAAAGTCGTTGTAAATAACCGGACCCAGTATCAACCAGCAAGGTAGTGTAAAAGAGTTTCAACCCAGCTAGGTCACCTCTTCAACATGCACACAGGATAATCGAGCCCACGGTCTTCGTTCATGATTTGCAAGAAGACAAGAAGTAATCTCCTCAGGTGTTCTTGGCAAACGCTTCTAGAGCCGTAACAGATAGGCAACAGTTCGGAGGTTATACACAAGCAGTCTGTGATAAAAAGAAACGTTACAGCTAACGTAAATATCTAAATGGTTGTTTTTATGCACGACAGTCACAATGTAAAGAGGTTGAGACCAATTTATGGTTTTACAGTGGCCCATTAAACACCGACTTCTTGTTCCGCAGGTGCTCACGTGGCGACCAACATAATCACATAACAACTTTAACAAATGATTTCGTGAGAGGATTGTTATGGCTTGAACACTTGTATATCGTTACATTAGTCAAAAAACTCCTCCGTTCGAACATCGATCTCAACCGTTCTCCTCGAAGCAGAGAGGGCAAAGAGAATCGGTTGATTCTTATACTCACACTAATATTGTGTTAGATCGTTACGGAATTTCAGGTGACACATGGATGCTGATCAGCACCTGATAGATATACGGTACGGAATGTCAAAACGTTTCCGCAGTGTCGAAAATGTGAACGAACAATTCGTCTCAGTCACAGGAACATGAAAATTTTCACATGCCTCGCGTAACTTTACAACTAGTCTGAGTGTTTGTATGTACTCATGATCACCAAATACATACGAGATGTCAAGCACAAGTCATTTACCAATAGCTGAAAGAAAAACAATTCGAAGTAACAACTCAAAATTGCTGTCCCATAATCAAAAGAGGCACATCCAACTAAACGTAATTATTTTCAAGTTGACCATCACTCTCATTCGATCGCAGCCTTCACATTCAGATTGACTTTCCAGCCAGCCTCTTTCGAAAAGAAGCACTAGACTCGAGTTCCGCCCTGATTAGAGCTCGTCAGCAGTGCATGTCCTAGCCACGGTCGGTATTTGTACTCCTGCCGCGCTTTTCATGAGGCAACCGTGTTGACCACTGCGCCATTGACCTCACGTTAGGCAAGACCGAATTATCAAATCTGAACGCGGGGTCATCGATTGGAGTTAACAGGACAGTTACTGTGTCTCCTCTCGAGACGATCGGACAACCTGATCATTGCTCACAAGCGAGAGTGGTTGAGCGTTCACATTTGATAATTCGATCGTACCTAACGTGAGGTCAATGGCGCAGTGGTCAACACGGTTGCCTCATGAAAAGCGCGGCAGGAGTACAAATACCGACCGTGGCTAGGACGTGCAACACTGACGAGCTCTAATCAGAGCGGAACTCGAGTCTAGTGCTTCTTTTCGAAAGAGGCTGGCTGGAAAGTATATCTGAATGTGAAGGCTGCGATCAAATGTGAGTGATGGTCAACTTGAAAATAAACCAAATTCCCGACTGCTAATCAGTAAATGTAATCGTGTCGAGCTATAATGAAAATAGATCATCAGCATTTTCCGAAAAATTCTACAAAACGCTCCTACATGCTGTTTATCAACAGCGTGCAGTTTCGATTACGGAATTTTACTCCAAGTTTTTTCGGTAACTTTATTTCGCTTCAACTTCAGTGCATGATTACGCCTGCTGCAGTATACTTATTTTACTAGCTAATCCAATTCGACGTAGTACTTTTTTGTGTTGCAAGCGACACCATCAATAGATGTTGCACAACCGTCTTGCCTAACTGTCCTCCTGTTCAGTATGTACTGGCCCTAAGAAACTGTGAATGCATAAGAGTGTGCAAGTTTTGCTTTCAATTGAGAAAATCCGAGTTGCATTTACGGAAGAAATTGAAAGCATTCCGGATTATCAACAAACCACCTTCAAACGAGCGTCGACCGCACAAACCATGTCAGTCGAATCATTTCAGTTGAGCAGTTAATCACCAGGCCCATCAAAATAAGGGTTTCCACTCGTTCGTCCAAAACACATTTCACTGTTTTGTAACAAGCAGTCACTTGTGAAATTCCTCTCTTTTCAGACTAACTTGATATGACGTTTCCCAGGAGACTGTGACCGATCGTTCTCGAACAGCCTGCATCAGTTTAGTACCATACACTGTTCGAAGTTTCTCATACTAGCCTCCATTCTGTTTGAACTCACTTTCGACTGCTTTGTGTCTTTATACCATACGGATTAAGGATGGTAAAAAGCTAATGTAGTGTTGATACGGATCAGCCCATCCACCTTGCAATATCTCGGTAGCTAAGTTGCAGATCACTGTGTCCAATACTGTCCCCTTCAAATTACATAGGCTGTGAACTTGTGAACATGTGCCACAGTGAAAAATTTGCACACTGCAAATTAAAAACGCCTGGTGTCGGTAATCGAGCAGTGCCCGGACAATACCTGATACGTATTTGGATAGTGGCGCGTCTGCGTAATTTGAAGGAAACTCAACACAGTTGCGATAATTCACCCGCCAACGAGTGGCACTCAGGGAGAACAAAACGTCGCCTCCTCGATTGCAAGACCGACCACAGATCACAGTGTCAATATCGCATCTTTGTTTAAGGTCTTGATAAAGGCTCTCAGCCCATAAATTCTCAAGTGTAAGGAAGCAGTGTTGATCAACCGTCGACAACCGGTTTTATGTGCAGAAAAACAACTGATTGTCAAGTTTTGTTTACCGTGGTTTTAGCCGAGCACCAACCACGAACCAGCCGGATGTGCACTTTTAACTGTTCCGTTTAATTCTTGTCGATTTTGTTTTCATGCTAGTCACGCGAAATGAATTTGTACTGTAATTTGTCTCCTGACTATTCTGTTTGCATGGCTCAAAGGGACTCAATGTTTCAAACTCAACACATCTACAAATAACAGCCACATCCGGCTTATGAAACCGAACAACTCTAATATTGTATTAATCCGTTTTTTAGCTGTTGAAAAATAACCTATGCCCCACATCACGTGTATTTTGTAATTAGTTGTGTGTATAAAAAAATGAATCTTATCGATGAAACGGTGAGATACGCTGAATAGTCTAATGTCCATACAACTAGGACAGAATGTGGGTGGCGGCTGCAATGCGCAATCGTTGATACACATGACCGGTACGTCTGGTGCAATCCTACGTAAGACTGACTTGTCGTAACCTGAGTGTCAGGTTATAAAGAATAACCTTGTTTCCAACCTTTGGACACACCTCAGGAGCTGAGTGAGTCCGAATTGAATGTAGACATAATGTCCCTCAAACGCGATGTCCCTGAGGAACCTGATAGGCAAGGTAACGCAAGTGTATGTTTCATGAAGAGTACTGTGGAATCACAAAAGATAACATTAAGTTATTACAAATCGTGAATACGAAAAATCGCCGACCTTAGCAGAATGTCAGAGAAAAACGTGACCGTTTTTCGGTGACACGAAAGCAGTGGGACAAAGCACGCATACGTCTACATAAAACGCCACTTAATCAGGTTCGAAGTATGATTACATCCACACAGTCATGTCTACTCTACAGGGACTTCACTGACCTGGTTTGGAACTGACAGTCCGCAAGTCTATCGGCTTAGTTATTACGTTAAACTCACCGCCGCATCTTTAATGAACCTGCGCACATATGGTCGGTAGGCAGACTGAACGCATGTATGACTAGGTTAGCAGTTTAATCAGTTCTACGTTTCAGGCATCGACTAAAAGTTAGAAGCAAGATCGTGTGATAAATCTATCAATGCGATTTACATTAATACCCCACAGTTCACTGAATGCATTAACTTCATCTACACGCTGTGGCTTGCTTTCAATCAAAGGTTGATAAATGAGATCAGTGTTTCGCTCCATGGTGTTACGTGAGCGACTGTTATGTTTGCAGTAAACCAATTCATCAAGGAACAATTGATATTCTGGCGATATTCTAGCTATTCTTGCTAGGTGCGAATGTACATTGGTACTTGCATCTTAAATCACTGCCATTTGATGGCAGATGAAGTGTTTAGATAGAGGCCGAGAACTAACACAATTTGTGCAATGTATGTCTACGTATAAAAGGATCTCACCGTTTCTAATAGGTATTATTCTTCTATGTTGAAACTTCTTCCTGAGTAACCGATACCACCGGAATGTCCATAATTAACAAGTATCCCACAGAGTTTAATCAACGTATCCAGACTCCAACTACTCACCCATAAGTATTCTTGAAACCAAACTCCCTTGACTTGTCAAACCAGATTGCACATGCAGTTGAACACCGATCAACTATACACCTCACATGTGTTAATAAGGAGAACCTACAAAAAAGACAACTTAGTTCTGGGTTGAAATTGCACGGAAGTTAGTCACCAATGCATCCCATCCAAGAAATTGGTGACCGGATAAAAGGGAAGTAAAACGATACGTGAAGGCATGATCGAGCCGTAGCGATCAAATTAGATTGGTTTGCGCGGGAAGGTGGATTTCCGTCCGAGGGTTAGTCATGCCAACAAGTCCTCATCACAATGCAAAAGACGGTGTACAAACATACGGTTGGATAGTGCAAACATACAGGTAATATGAGGCGCTCAAGCAAGCCCAAGCGCTCGGGGGAAAATTAAATGACAAGCAATGTTTCACCATATTCTTAGAGCACTGACCGAATGTCCACTTAATCAGAGTAACTGAAACAATTTGTTTGTTTCACAGTACCGATCGCGGACATGACCTTTAAAGGGTAGGGCTCACTCATCTAATGGCCGTTTCTTAGTTACTCCGTACATTCCGTCATTTACGAAATAATGAAGGAATGCCTGCGGCGGTCAAAAGATGCCGGCGTAGACCTCCTACCTGGGGGAAGACTGAATGATCTCGAATATACTGAGGACAAGGAGTTGCTGTTTGACGACCCTCAAGCAGTACAACCAATACTAGAAGCAAATTTGCACTCTGCTAATTATGTCGGAATGCAATTTGCAGCCTCAAAGTACAAGGTGATTCTGCAAGACTGCCATAAATACGTAGACTTAATGCTGAGTAATGAAGTTATGGAGACTGTTAGCCGGTTGGTAAAATGTATTACCGGCGGTGAAGGCGTAGGGGATGAAACGGAAGCACGTATCGCTATGGGTAGGGTGTCACTCGCTAATTTAGGAGACATCTAGCAACAGAGAGACATCTTTCTGAGGCTTAAGGGTCGTGTATATAAGACCACAATGAGGGCTCTATTAATTCGCAGCTGTGAAATCTGGATGCTCAGAGTAGAGGACGTGAACCGCCTTCAGGTATTCGACCCTTAGTGCCTGTGTTCGACCGAACGCATCCGGTAGAGCCAAAGAGTAAATAATGAAGGGGTTAGGAGGCGGGTGTTGAGTTGTGACCACCAAGCGACTCAGAATTGGTGACTGGGAACGTTAGTCGAGATTTCGGTTAATCGGGTTCAGTGGAGTGAATGTTATCACTGTTTGACTGAGTTGTCTGTAGAGTAGGTGTATTGAATAAAAAAGGGTAATGAAAACCGTGAGAAAGCCGTCTTACTGAATACGTGTTACTTCCAACCGTAACTCGGTTGTTTGTCTGCAAGGCGAACGATTGAACATAGACGTGGCTCTTTTTAGTAGTCAAATCCCCCTCTAACTCGCCTGGTTTTTCTTTTTGATCAGAAGCTGCTTTTTTCTTCATGATGGTGTGGCCGCATCAGTAAGAACCACTGATACACTGGCTTCTGTGACGACGATGATGGAGATGATAATGATAACTGCCGTGATCAATACTATTAGTATTGTTACATAAATATGAAATTAAGCTGGGTGATAATTCCGCACCACAGAACAAATACTGCTCATAAAAACAAATGAAGATAAGAACGGAAAAAGGCACATACCAAGATGTGCAGTGATGGCAAAAAGGGTTTTTGTCAGTTGTATACTGCACGTGACTTCAAGACTGCATGATTGGCACAAGATAGGCAAGCATAGGACGTGGCAGGATCATGTTAGTCGATGAAATGAAACTAATTCACACAAATGAAGGGTACTTGTTCCAAATACATGTCGCCATACGTCTCCATTGCTCAAATGGTACCGTCACCATACCTGGACAATACCGCACAGACAAGCGACAGACTAAAAACCAACGAGATGAAGGAGTACGTGCCCCGAGACACACAACTGAACGATTCAATGATAGCACAAAGAGTTCTAAGGTGCAATGGGATGGGGGTTCAGCCCAAGCTTGGAAGCAAACAGGTCTTTGTCAATCACACAGCCAATACTCTGAGCAATCAGCACTTACTGCGAGCATAGTTACTCCCTCATATTGTCCGGATGACATATTCAGCCTATAGATGCAGTCTTGTAGAGACGTTCAGGTCGTCCTCGTAATAGTAATTGCCTATCCTAGCCGCCTTGGTTACCTCACTTCAATCTTACGGAATGCTACTGGAATATCCTTAAACGCACACCTCCCCGCGCTACAGAACTGCAAACGTGTCTGACACAGATCGAATGCACGACAACGGATAAGACGTGAACCAACAGCTTGCAACGGACAGCTGGTGCACCATCACACCTAATGTTAGAATAGTGGGATGAAAACATTGTCATGTCTATGACAACTTCATGCTGATTGCGTAGCTATCTTGCTGGCCAACCTTGTACAGCGCTCAGAATGTAGAGTAATGGGTCGACATAGTGAGGAACGTGGAGGTGTGTGCGAAAGTCATCAAGCTGAACAGTTTCCAATACTCCGCAAAAAAACACCTGGACGATCGATAGCGAGGGGCGAGTGCACGTGGTTGAGCCATGTACTAAGCGTGCTAACCAATCCACTACAGTGCTGAACACACCTTCCTGGTGCCAAAATTGGTTGATGGAAAGAATGTGGTAGATAACTCAAAGCAGTGGGTTAGTCACTATAGATCACTGTCGTCTCTTGGGCTAGAAGATCAAGTGAAAACAATAAGGGCTCTTGTGTACGGACTCAAAGGCACGAATGTTGTCCATTTTCGACCGAGATTTTTGCAGAGTATATTCATGAAGCTGATCATGAAAAGCCACAATTAAACAACCTTGCGAAGTATATCTTAACTATACTCACGAGTCAGGTGTTTATTTGCGCTGTGTAAGCACTTCAGTGTTGGTTGTTTAAGTCGAAACATTGGGTTCATCTAATTTAAGTTCCATCCATCACCATTTTTTATCTTCGAATTAAAAATGTTCACTACGAAGTTACTGTAGTTGGGCGTTGAAAATAACCACCAATATGTTCCAATCAATACTGAACTACCTTGTATTATGTAATGCGGTCCGGGCGGTATACTGTTTGAATAGGAAGCAAAACATACCCACATCGTTGCATCTGGGCACATCGCAAATGCCCCATCCCCGATCCAGCTCACAAACAGCTTGATCAGAGTGCAGAATCCCCGAAGTGGTCTGACAAAGGGTACGTTTACGACCAGAAACGACTGTAGATCGTTCACATGGGACCCGCGTTGCTTCATGAAAGCCGAAGATTTGACCTGTCACGTAGACCCCAACGCTTTCGTAAATGTCTTCAGCTGAAGTCGAGTGCGTCCAGAGACAGTCCATTTTACAGGCTGAATAAAAACCATAGATGAGTACTTAGAAATCACTGGGTTAGAGGTATGTGGTTATTATTAGGCTGTTAAATCACAGGAGAACGTCAAGTTTAAAGCCTCTTGTCCAACTAGATCAGCCGAAAGGGGGAGGGGCGGTTAAAGGGGTGATATGGACGGGGATGTAACCTACTTATTACTCCAAACCAGAATGACTACAGTCCAGTGATTCCCTCAAAATGAACTGGAGCTTCGGTCACATGCGAGTGTGCAATCAAAATCAAGGGTGGTGAAAATAAAAAGTACCGAATTTGTTATTGTGAGCGAACCTAACGTAGACGTGTGTAGACACCACTAGCATACTTACTGTTAAGATACAGCAAGAACGTAACTCGAATTCAAACCCTTATGTTCACAAGGCCAGCCGAAAAGTCCGTCTTAATCGGAAAGCTGCAGTCAAACATGAACGGTGGTAAATTTGTGACAGCCTAGGCCTTCTCATTTGAATTCAAACTGCGACCAATATCGCGTTCCTCTGTATATGACTGAAGAACAACTGGAACAGTACGCGATATGCGTTCTTCCCTAGACTCCTCCATTGTGTGTATCTTACACATCACCCTAGTATCATATATACATTTAGTGCTACACCGAAGCATATCAATGTGGTCGACGGTTTTTCTTTAAAGCATTTACAATTTGTCATTCCGAAACCTTTCTCTAGCTTTCGAGATTTTGTCGTAAATAGATAAAATACACAAAGGCAAGTGGTCATTGTTAACCACAGCGCAGCAACGTTCTTCTTACTCTGAAATAGTGCGATATATATGTGACATGTATGTGATATATTGTTACGACCCCCTGAGAGTGGAAGGCAAGAACGGACAGGAAGACCGCAAGCAGTATCACGATCACGAATGAAACGCAACGATATTGCAAACGATACGAATAATCGGAACGCAAGTACTCGGACCCAACTCTCGCAACTTAGAACCCCCCAACAAGAAAGGAAAAAGACGGCCTTCAAACGAGCTTTATTTGCTGCTCAGCCCGAAGGCAAAACAGTGGCTCAAAACGGCTGTATTTATAGGTTTTCGATGGCCTTGGGCCTAGAACACTGAACGGGCCAATCAGAAGCAAGCACGCGAACTCGAATCTTCCAGAATGATGGCGGGCATTCGAGTTCTCAAAATCGAAACATCTATTTTCCTTGGGGAATATATCGAGTTTTTTGGGAAAAAGTGCTTTTCCCAACATATATATAGCTCGTATATGCCATCAGTAATACCAACAGAACAATCAGTCAGACCTGGATGGGCTGGAAAATTGACAGGCTGGACCATTGGAATAGGCGGTCGTATGAGCGAGGAATCATGCTGACATGTTAATACAGTCGGGACACCTTGACTTTAATGGTAGGGTTCACTGGCGTTTCCCTTGGAAGAGTAAATCCTTCGACCACTCAGTGTACCAGTCTCGTTCTGCATGCTTCGTTAGCTTACTCACAAGAGCTAGTCTCTCTTGTCACATCTATTTGTTTACTTCTGCTGGTAAAGGTTGAAAGTGACAGTCTGGTGAATGATGCATAGCCTGGGAGCTTTACCATTTCTGGCTGAGATTCAAAAAGCTGAACACTTCTGATATGCACCGCTGTCAGGTAAGATCAATACACATAACGGCGATGGAACCGAGTGAGAGATCACAAAAGCATGCCACTGTTCACTAACTACGCTTTTTCTTAACATAGTTCTTCAAAGTCCAACTTCATATTGCAGACAGATGAGCCGACCCGCTTATGGCGGTGTTTCGTGACTGACCGGTTGAGCTCAGGGAGCATAAATTGACTGCTTCGATGGCTCATCAACTTGGCTCACCACCCCTTCCTATTCTGCCGATGAAACGATCGAGCGACCTTCAACAAGCTCGATGAGTGTGTTACGAGCCAGGTGATGAGTTTGAAAAATGGAGCGGGAATTTCAAAGAACTACGGTGGAAAAAAGTATTTAAAAATTTTTGTCCGTTTTCACTTTTTTTGAGGTACCCCCGTTAAGCGTTTGATATTCTGAACACAGCTGCTACGGGTTCTTAGATACTTTGTGAAACCGATCGATCGCAAATGGTTGATCGTTTCACTGTTTCCAAACTGGTCGCAACAGCGACAAACTCAAACTAGCTTCGGTGACTTTTTACGAGAGAATAACAAAGCGTTGCGGAATATCATCGATCAATCGGCGGTTTTGTTAACTGGGCTCAAGCTGATGTCTAAAAATAGTAAACCAATGAGAAACTGCGTCTATCATTCTCCAGAAGACAAACCCGAAGTGTTCGCTCACTTAGAAATTGTCAAGTGATCCATTGCAGGAGAACCTCAAACCAAAGCAAACATAAAGGCTTCCGAGTGGAACATAATAAGCACGAAACGGATATGATCGAGTGGATTGCGACTATGCAACCATGCTTATTAAAAGTGGGCTCATAAATCCAGTGTCAAATAGCACAGTTATTCACGTGGATCACGTGTTTTAGGGGTATGAGCAAGTGTGTTTGGCAAAAGTAAGCGCTACTCCATGAAACCAGAAGTGGATCAGTCAACAAAACCAACATGATAAATTAGACGCTTGGTTCGCCTGGTTTGACTTGTCTTGAATGTGTTGCTCAAGCTGTAACGCTGACTGCGTAAAACCCTAGAAAGCGTTGGAAGCAGAGATAAGTAACCTTTTATGTCGATAACTCTGCCAACTATTTTAACGAATACAAGAACAGAAAACAAGGTAAGAAAAGGATATATATTCAGGTGGAGAATGAAAAAAGCAACAAATCTGTAGTTAAAATGTGCTTTGGTCACGCGGTAGAGTGTCACTGAGGAGTTGATTGGGTGACTGAATATTTACTGTTCGTATGTATGTATCGTACATGGTTTACCTCATGAACAGCGAACTGACGTAAATTCCAAACTTATTAAACAACCTCGGCATATCAACGTCTTATGTTTTCAATTAGCTTTGCGCCAAGTCTGAGCTGTAAATTGTGAAGTTATTTTTACCTCGAAATTTTTCGGTACCTCGTTTCTGCCGAGTACAAAACAGCACGATTGCCTCATCACGACCGCAAGCTCATTTCCGTTTTGGGACTAAAACACGCTGGGCCTATCCCCTCCTTAATCAAACAATTTTTGCGTTATTGCGTGTCACCGGCAAGTTACACGCAACCCTGGCAATCGTTCTGTTTCAACTAACGAAATTTTCTATTTAGCTCATTCGACTAGGATCTGTTTACTAATCGATCCATAAAATAAGAAATAGCCCGCAAAGCTCTAACTTACTTGATTCGCACCGGCTTTATACACATCCAGATCCAGTTCTGTCTGGTGGACTTCTGAGCACCATAATGGGTCGAAAAAAAATACTATGACGAAATGAAATATTTACGCCTCATCTTTCAAGCCGTTCAATCAAACACAGTTTAGAACTCGATGTTGTTAATATTCACGTATTATTTCACACTGGATGCACTGTTAGCCTATCGGATTTCCGATTCTTCATCGTACAAAAATCCTATACTTTTTTATCCTAAGTGGAATGCATTCTAATCCATCACGGAGGCAACCAGCACGTCGTTGTGGGACCTTTGTGGACAACTATCTGCTTGCCAAAAATACTATTTTAAGTCATATCTTTCTGATTATGGTTCGAAATTTTGAATTATGCTGAATCTAAGTATAGAATGTGTTTCCTTCACATTCGAGATAGCTGTTCCTGTGGTAGTTTTCATTCAAATCCATTTCTAGGCAAACGCGACCTTTGTGTACAGAAGTTCGAAAACGAATCAGTGATGTGTTTTCTTCGTCTACTGCTACGTTCATCACTTTCAATCGCAATGTAATTGACTCTCAGTAAGCCGAATGTCCTTCAACCACAGATAAGGTAGGAGCACACTATTCAATTCTCGAGATACACAGAGCGCGTACTTTTTGGTATGTAGACATTCCCAATACTGGATTCGTAAGTGAGAACAATAGAGGTGTTAAATGATAAAAACGAGGTAGTTCGGATAGGGTACAAGCCACCTTACATGAATCAATGTCCTCGATAGTGACACCGTGTTATCTCTGGATTTCCAGACAACGGTGTGAATGATCGCACTGAAGCCAAGTCAACCGGTGGCACCTTTCGATCTTGCTGAGAGAAGTGGAAAAGACTTTCGAAGTTAGTGAACAGCAACCATATTACTGCTTCCGAATGTCGATGACCATACAGACTATAACTATGTGGTGCACGTTTACTGAGTAATAGTGCCAAATGGAAGCTGCCTTGAAAGCCCGTCGATGGACATTAGGTGACGCTGCTCGAACTTCCACCTTACTTGATAAAGACCAACCAGCAGGAGTAAGAACATGGACGAGATCTCCAGAGAGTAGAAGAAAACCGACGAAATGCACCTATCGCAACTCGGATCTTCAACCGACAGCTGTTTGTCCTTGCTTTGCAATAATTGAGCACAGTTGACGAAGTTACCCCCCTTACTATCAAAGTTGCCTCGTCAGAAACGTAGTCTGTTGATGAGATGACACCAACAAGATGGAAGAATAAACTGGACAGTCTAAAGGGACCTGCAGTACAAAAGGCATAGTGAGGATCGACCAAACGGAATTTCCCATGATCAGAATGGAAAGCGCATTCCATACGGAGCCATTCTTTAACCATTTAAAAAGTATAACAACGAACTTCGCAACCAAGAAATTCCAAACTGGAGATCACCCATATTCGATCACAGTCCTCGCATTCAGATAAGTCTTTTGACCATGTCAATTCGTAATGAAGCACTAGACTTGGGTTTCACTCTTAGTAGAGCTCAACAAGTTCAAGTCGGGATTTGCACTCCAATCCTTGTTTTCGAGATAAGCAAGTTAATCAAGACGCCAGTAAATTCAAACTAGACGAGGCCAATCAATCCTACCTAAACGCTCAACCGCAACCGTGCATGAATGGTGTTCAGATTGCCCGATTGTGTCGATTGCAGACTGTGGCAAACGCGCCTACTGTTGCCGCACGTCACCTGTCTACCTGTACACGCGTGTGTAATCCTCTATCTCTCACCCCAGCCCCGAACGAACCAATCCTGTTACCCACACAATCGATTGGGTGACTGCTTGTCCAATCTGTCTCATCACTATTGTGATGTCATTCGCTTGTTATACAGATTGGGAATAACACAACGTTTCGAGCAAGTTGTAATACTCTACGTTTCAACCACCTCGGGTGGCCTTCCTCAGGAGTGTTGTCATTCGCTTGTGTTCGAAAAAGCTATGCGCTATCGCCGTCTCGTGTTCTCATCCTACGACTACGTGTCAGGGCTCGCAGTTTAACGTGGTTCTAAGTTGTAAAAAGTGCCATAGGCCACTCCATTATATTATCATCATTTCTGCTTACTTTGGGGTTCAAGGATCATCATTCCGCCCCAGTTTCGAAGAAATATCCCCAACGAGTTACATGACGGTCACCCAGGCGTCAGTCGTATGAAATCCTTGGCTAGAAATTACGTATGGTGGTCGAACCTCGACAGGGATGTAGAAGAATTGATTCGTAGCTGTGAAACATGCCATGCTACTCAAAGGAATGCCCCTCCTGTTCCATTGAGACCTTGGAGATGGCCGGATAAACCTTGGGAGCGTGTTCACATAGACTATTTTGGCCCAACGGAGTAGATGTGTTTATTACTTATCGATGCTTATTCGAAGTGGATTGAAGTTTATCCAGTAACAAATGCTACATCAGAAATCACCGTTTCATGTTTACGAAATTGCTTCAGCAGATTCGGTATTCCTCAAACTATCGTATCTGGCAATGGCACCAACTTTACCAGCAAGGAATTTCAAGAGTTTATGGCAAACAATGGGATACGGCACGTGAGGACGGCACCTTATCATCCAGCGTCCAACGGGCTAGCGGAACGTGCAGTGCAAACCGTCAAAAATGGACTAAAGAAACAGTTTCTGGCGCCGATAAAAATAAAGCTGGAAAAATTCCTTCTTGCATATCGGACGACCCCAACTGAAACTACCGGGAGAAGTCCAGCCGAACTGATGTTTAACCGGAAGTTGCGTACTCGTTTGAACTTACTTTTCCCAAATGCCCGTCCCAAGATTGAAGGGAGAAAGGAAAAAGCGAAAATATTGTACGACCGGAGATTACACGATCGCGATCTAAACGTGAATGATCCAGTCTATGTAAAACTACCTCATGAAGAAGAATGGAAACCCAGACAAATCAGAGCGGAAAACAGCCAAACCACTGAAGTCGCCCTACCAGGCGGCCGGATCATCACAAGACAAAGACCACGTGCGTCCTCGCTCCCTATCCAACACGCCAGAACAATCAACCGCGAACTGTGAAACGAACCACGACTCTCCAAGGGAAGAGAACCCGTTACCAGAACAACCGCACGAAGGAAGCTGTCGCCGATCATGCAGAACGCGCAAACAGGTCGAACGTTTCCAAGCCGGTGAAAACAAGCCAAACTGAAGGGGGAAGGAATGTGGCATCCGCGCCTACCGTTGCCGCACGTCACCTGTCTACCTGTACACGCGTGTGTAATCCTCTGTCTCTCACCCCGGCCCCGACGAACGAATCCTGCTACCCACACATTCGATTGGGTGACTGCTTGTCCAATCTGTCTCATCACTATTGTGATGTCATTCGCTCGTGTTCGATAAAGCTACGCGCTATTGCCGTCTCGTGTTCTCATCCTACTCTGGGCCGACTACGTGTCAGGGCTCGCAGTTTAACGTGGTTCTAAGTTGTAACAGTCACAATAGGTGTCCTGTTAACTCCAATCGATAGCCCCGCGTTCAGTTGGATCAATTAGGTTCGTGACTCCAGCCCAACTGAGAAGTTCCTGATCGTGGGGTTATCGGTCGCAGTTACCGTATCTACTACCGATGTTTCAACGTTTGTTTGAAGGTAACAATGAGAGCATTGCATTTGCAACTTGGCTGGAATTGCGTGTTTTCCAAGTTGTGAGGTCTGTGAGTATCCACTGAAGTTAACTGACACCAGATCAAACGTTTCTATTTGATATTGCAGCCGTGTACATAGAATACCCCAGTTTCGCATGTACATCATCAACATAATTATCATTAACACAACGACCTTGAGCCTAGCGTAGATCATTGTGATTCAAGCTGCCAATCATCTCAGCAGTAACATGGAAAATTCGGGGAGAAAACGTCACTAAAAAGGTTAGGAATTAATAAAACGAAGACTAGGTGGAAGAATAAGAAATGGTATGATTGAGGATATGTCATTAACTGTGGTACACTGGCATCTTGGATAGCGGTCCGCACCAGCCCCAGTCAATTTGGCAAAACCTACCAATTTTACTAAATGGAAAAGGTAGGGTCACCCTATTTCACGACCAGATTTTTGTTTAATCAACACACTTTCTTACTTAACTGTTGATCTCACTACATAATGCCCGGTACGGTAAACACTCACCTCACATGGGGTGGACGTGACCCAACCAAAGTAGAAAGTGCGGTGAGTTGACCAAATGATTGTGCGCCTCAAGCGTTCAGGAATACGCGCCACCGAACAACCGCATTGCTTATGCTATTAGTCCATTTAATTTCGGCTAGCCGGCGGAGACGCCGATGGTCAGACAGAGCAGGTCTGTTCAAATCTTTGTTGTGAACAGGCCGTCTCCGAACTACAGAACAAAATAGGATTTACACAAGCAATATACACTTATCTTTTCAGCAACAACCGAACGTGTTTTCGACGACACGGATGACGCAAGCTGACAAAGGCAACTCGCTGATATATCGTCAGCAATATTACAGAGTGACAAGATAATGCTACCCAAGTAAGTGAGTGTTCACAATCCCGAGCAGACCGTCTGCAATGAAGAAAGGAGTGGAAATACCCCAGTCTTGAAGCAGCACTTCACATTTTGAGGGTGTTAAGCACATTCCATACAAACCAGTCTGGTTGTTCACCTTGCTCAGCATGGTCCGCATGTCTTCGGCAGAGGGGCTAAATAGGACAATGTCATTCGCATACTCCACGTGTGTCAACTTAGCGTATGTATAGACCCCGTAGGATCAATAAATAAGCCGTAAAATGTAACTCAGCAGAAAGCACTCGAGTGGAAAGATTCGTCTCATCAGGGATTATCGCGGCATTCAAGTGAAGGCTAAGGGCTGAAGGAAGCTAGGAAGGTTTACTTACATCTGTGTGCCATCAGCATGGAGTAAACCCGTGCAACGAAAGGGTCGCAAACTGGTAAGAAAAGCTGGGTAAAATATAACTACATCTAGCCACTGAGTAATGTCTTTTAATGATTCAGACAGATGTGTGCAGTTGTTACACGGGGACAGGATGTTGGAAACAATCTCTCATCTAATAAACACGATATCCCGTAGCAAACGGCACTTTAACACAGTACGAAAACCGCTTTCAAACCTGCCTGATTGATAATAAAAAGACGGCGATTGTGTACAACACCCAACCGTGTGCCGGTTTTGAAGTTTGGCACATTGCTTCGAGTTGACATGCAAGCATTCGTCAGTCTACCGTTGAGACTGCATGTAGAGCAGTAAGGCTAAATAGCAAGCCTTTATTATAACATAAAGTGTTTTTTCCCAATGTAACAGCAGGTCACACAGGAAATGACTTGTACAACCAAACGATCTAGACTGCATGGCTCAAGTAAACGGGGATTAAACCCACAATCATGTGGGTGATTGTCCACAGCGTTACCACGAAGCCGGGTCAGTACCTGATTAAATGAATAGTCCGAAGAGCGGATGTCCAAATAACACAACTGGTATCGTCTTTGTTGATGTCAATGAAACAAGTAGATCTCGTCTTCCAACAACAAAATTGGCTAACAACACACATGTGTTCTCCAAAACAAAATCTACCACAAGGGAATAAAGTGAAAGATAGACATACCATCTGGTTGATTGCGAAAAGCTACCGTAGCAGTTTTTGTCAGCTGATCCTGAGCGTTTGTAGAATGACTTATTGGTATAAGTTGGAGCTCTCCCGACAAAAGCCCCGGAGAGTGACGTAACACCAGCTGGTACGAGTCTGTATCACCAACCGATCTGACTGGCAATTGCCAGCCTCGGCGCAAATCGTCCATGGTGAACAGCATAGGTTCCACTGATGTCTGCATATTCCGATAAAGAAGATCAATTGCATAGCCCACTGGTGCACAATAATCATGAGTGGAAAGTTGTTGTTCGCTTATCCGAAGCACCAATAACTCGTGAGAGAGTGCAGTCGCGGCAAACGAATCCGCACTGGGTTGTGCAGCTAACAAAACGGTGGGGTGATAACAACATTAGGAAATTAATCTGAAACGCATCAGTTTCAAAATAATTACACGAAATGTGTCAGTAATTCTTACGCCAAAAAAATTTGGTCGATACCGCATAATCACAACACATGCAGACACAAATGCCTTGGGGTTTCAGACGCGTCACAACATAATGCTTCATTTCGCTGGATCCGCCAGACGATAGCGATAGTTAGTGCAGGTAAAGAACATAGTGTCAGAAACGGAATCTGGCTTGTGACATACTGAGACACATAATAGCGATAGGTCATCCGCGTAATTAAGTTAATCCGGTCATGCTCACAAGCTAATAGAACTCTAAAACGTTGAAATTCACATAATCTAGGTTACCTAAATCAAATACCCTATTCTACGAACGAAAAGTCTAGTTAAGCTGAAAATAGCAGCTAAACGGTTATAGATACACAAAACAAAGCTAATCTTACAACTATCTTGAACGCTGATGAGTAATAGGTGATGTTGCTCAGTGAAGTTTGTGGTGTTCGCGTTACCACATGGTTTTCACTTACCCTAACCCGGAAAGAGTCATTATACCCAAGGTTGGTCCCTGCACAAGCTCGTCATTAGAGCATACCCCAGGCGGGGGCGGGATGAGAACTGCCGCCGCGATTACAAAAGGGAACCTTGGTGACTACTGTACTATTCACATCATGTCAGACAAGACCGGTTTATCATATGTGAACGCTCACTTGGAGTTAACAGGACAGTCACTGTGTCTTCTCTCGATAGGATCGGGCAACCTGGGCAGTACTTACAAGTGAATGTGGTTGAGCGTTGGTATTTAAAAATTCGATCGTAATTGATGTGATATCAGTGAAACAGTGGTCAACATGGTTGGACTATGAGGTCGTCGCCGAAGTTCGAATCCTGGTTGTGTGCTCTTGCGAGCTTCAACAAGAGCGGTTCGTTTCTCAAGAGGTTTACGGAAATGCGAAAGCTGCAATATACTTTGAACGATGCCCGACTTGTGTCATGAGTGTCTTACGTATTTTCATTTGTGCAATAAAAGGTAGTCAACTTGTCACTGACCTTAATTAACTCCAAAAACATCTTCCGAAGACGTAACACGTAGAACAGAATATGGGCTGAGATATGTAAAAGCAAGTACAATCAGGCAGTCCCACCTCACGTCAAGTCAAAATATGGGGCTGCGCGTGATCCTGACAACAGCTTCGGACAGGAGGTAAGTTAACTTCAACCGCTGTTTATAGTCCCATTGAGTTATCAGCGATTTTGCTAATGCGCACAGAAATTTTAACTATTTTCATTCTATAGACATTGTTAAGATGGACCGACGTTTTCGGTGTATGTGCATGGTTGTGGGCTCCAACAAAATAACGAGAATAAGCTGACGAGGTTGTTCTGAAAGACTGGGGGGAATACGGCGACCAGCTATAATCAAGTTCGTCAATGGTCAAACCGTTCAGTTGTCCCACTGACCGTTTGTCTCGATCCGATCATATGAATTTATCACAAAAGTCCACGAAGATGTCCCACCTACTTAACTATACCTACGTCCAACAGACGTCCTAAAAGGAATTCTATCCTAAAGGCACTTCGCTAAGGGTTTGTAATTTAAACCTTCTTCCGTAACAGATAATTCCAAGCGAACTCTGAAACACCATAAAATGCGAAAGTAGGATGAGTGTCAGCGGATCAAAAGGTGGATATGAGCACTGTAAACCAATCATCATAACAGCATGTGCATTCAAATGAATAGTGTAAATCCGATCGTTTTCATCATCATGGTTGTGGGTATTCATGGTTGTGTGTGGGCTGAGATACTGCCAGGACGCCCAGACCTAGACAGGAGAACGATTAGGGTTCTCAACCAAAGCCTTTGGCTCAAAAGCCTGTACCGCAAGGCAGCGGGTGG
>QNGE01003167.1:65869-81261 GCA_008508345.1 Paragonimus westermani
TATATATATATATATATATATATATATATATATAACACTGTTCCAAAATACCGCCCATCTTCGCCCTGAAGCTATGCAGCATTTTACCAAGTCTTCCCTATAAACAGCACAATCTTTGAAGCCATTTTTGGTGTGGAGTAAGTCCAAAATTAGGGGGCTTCCGTTCCTTAGGGGGGGGAGGGTCAATCACATATTACATGCATGTATGCATTGTAAAAACGATTACATAAACGACGAAGTAACGAATTGGTTCTAAGCTGGTGGTGACAAGATATGATCATGTTTGAGTTTTAGGCAAATGAAATACGGTGACTAGGTATCCTCATAAGTGCTGCCTAACGGGCTGATGGCGAAGTGAAAACTGGTTGGACTCGCAATAAAACGGTTATAGTTCGCGTTTGAGTCCAGTCACCTCTTCAACCTGAAGAGTCTAAACACACGGTAAACTGGTATGAATAAAAGGGACTGAGAGTGAACAACATAAGGGCTTCCGGGATTATCATACACTGGCTGACATTCCGAAAAAATTAGTAAATGAAAATGAATGTAGATCAGCAAAGTAAATTGGTAACAGAGCGAGTGGTCTTGGTCAATCAGACTGCGTACACATACTATTGAGCAAAGGAAGATATTTGCCAACTTTTTATCCTTATTTTTCCCGGATTTCAATAATCGTCAAGAGCATAGGCATCGTATGCAAAAACTTTGACATTACACTGTAAGCAAAATATATGGAAACACCCCTCCGTTAGTTTGGTGCGTTCCAACAATCGTCTGTGCTTTTGAGAAATAACTGGACGACGGACGAACCCAGAACACATTATCGCATGCCCCAAGTATGTCTTGGCCAATTGATCGAGCCCATATAACCAGGGGAAGAGCGCCAATCGTGTCCGTCTCAAACCACCGCCGTTGTGTACTGACTGCGCAAATTTCTGATGTGCTAATGTGAGTGTATAGTATACTTGAAGCCCAGCTTTCTCTCAAAAACGCAGGCAATTATCGAAGAGCACACACTGCACAACAACTGGCCAAACTTGGCAGCGGAAGACCAACGTGATCAACCCACCTTGACCTTCACGAATTACGCGGCGTTGACAAGAAAAAAGATCAGATCGGAGCACACTGTTCACGCGAACAGAGACCGTCAGTTGATAGACTTGACAAGGTAGCAGACAAGAGGCGGAAAAAGATTGTTCCCGGTTGGACATATCAAATGGCGCGTCAGCACTCAAACATAACACTCTCTGAGGTTCACCGATTGATTGTGGCCTGAATTGTGGGGCATCGTAGACTGTCTGAAGGAGGAACATAAAGACAAAGTATTTACCAAAGGCTATAAGCAACTGGAACGCTGAGGTACCAGAATTTTACAAATAGTCCCATATTGTAAACCCGAATAAACGAACTAACTTGTTACCAGTTTTGATACGACCTTACAACTTGGTTGACTGTGAGACAATCATCATATAGAAATAATCAACGTACGCACAGTGGACGAAACAGTGTCTTAAGGCCAAAAGAAGTGTACCTTTTTGGAGCGAAGCAAGATTAAAAGTTGGAAGTGGGGACGATTACTGTTAGCCGCAACCCCACTCCGTTGCTTCGACCTGTCTGGTATAACACTAAGTAACTCGACAGCGTTCAGTTCACAGTTTGTTGGAAGTGACGCACATCATAAAAAGGCAATGTGAGCGATTAACAGCGTTCCCCTCCTATCTAAACTGTTCCTAAAATCGAATATCACAAGCTATACCAATATAATGTTGCAATTTCACTAAACCAAATCCCCGACTACTCATCAGTAATCTAAAATATCGCCTTGCACGTTTAATGAGTTCAGTGATCTCGACCTGTCTCGGAAGTCCTAATCGCGGGGTTATCGATTGGAGTTAACAGGCAGTAACTGTGTCTCCTCTCGAGACGATCGGGCAACCTGATCAGTGCTGACAAGCGAGAGTGGTTGAACGTTCAGAGTTGATAATTCGGTCGTGCCTAACGTGAGGTCAATGGCGCAGTGGTCAACACGGTTGCCTCATGATTGGAATGGCCGGAGTTCAAATCCCGGCCGTGGCAAGGATATGCACTACTGATGAGCTCTAATGAGAGCGAAACTCGAGTCTAGTGTTTATCTTCGAGAGAGGCTGGCTAGAAAGTCTATCTGAATGCGAAGGCTGCGATCAAATGTGAGTGATGGTCCACTTGAAAAAATAAACAGTAAACAGCAGTAGTATGTGCAGATATAACAAGCAGATGGCACTTCAAGGTCATGGTAACCAGAAGCCTAATACTAGATAAAATATTTTACCGGGATAGATCGAGGATCGTCCAGCCGAGCGAAACCAGCCATGAACGACCCATGACGCGCACTTCATCAACTGCACTTTTATGTGTGCTTATTCTAGCCCAACAGAATCGGGAGCAAGCACATTTGTTGTGTGACCTTATCCTCAGCGATATGATCAAGCAAAACTAACTCTTTAATTGGCTGGAGTACAACCCACACCTAGACAAAATTAAAATCACCATGCAATGACGAAATACTCATGCAGCAGATGCACGTCCATTCTAACACACGAGTTCCTGGAGGGAAGTGGTGAACTGTTAGTGGAAGTGATTTCGCCCCACTGTGAAAATTGCTAGGAACATCGTTCGACCGCTCAGTCTAAGCATGCTCCATAGATAATACGTCATAATTCAAACTACCCCCAAATGGCCTGCTAACTCTGAAATCCCGCATGGTCAATATCCTTCTCAGGATAAGAGTTCATAAACAATATACCAAAATTTGGGTTAGAGAACGGATGACGGGGAAAGCCAGTTGCCATGCGAGCCACCTGCGACTGCGTGATCCGATTGCCAAGGTGTGTCCGTTACCAGCTATTTCGCTGTCCCTTCTAATTGGCTCACAACGAGTCAACCGTTTCATGCAAGTCATCATAACCATTAGACAGAAAAAGCACAGACTCATTTATTCACTAAGAATGGGTGGATATTCAGCAAACATGATGATGTACACCAAGTTCAGAGCACAAATGCACACTATATGCAGGTCTGATGTGTGTTGGGTGAGCTTTACAAGCTACCCCGTTCATTTCTTCACCAATCGTGAACCACAATTCATTGAGAAGTTGCCAGAGGCTTCACAGCATGGGGTATGTCGTAACTGCATTTAGAACGATTGTGAGGTAGAAAGAAACAGAGTCCCTCTTAAAAAGTGGATTGGGAAGAACACCACTTCACGAGCCTGTAGTAATATTCAGCGCCTCAACCACCTCAAGTGGCGTTCCTAAGGAATGTTGTGATCGGAATCACATTAATAAAAGGACAGAGGTCGCATGGGGTTTGCCGTGGTCAGGTCAGCTTGTGTTGCGTTTGAACGGATTGGTCGAATTCTTTAGCCAGCAAACGGGGGTGATACTGATGTAGATAAAGCGCGGCTGTTTGGAGTAACTCACAATCCATGCCACATTGCAGATGACGGTTTGCTATCATTACGGTCGACGCAGGCGCGTTGAGTGTAAGCAGTGAGAAATTATGCACAGAATCATCCTGCATGGCGAGGCTAATCCTTATGAACCAGTCGACCAGGAACAAAACATGCGCCGTGACTCTATGACAGTGCGTGTAGTACGATGGCTGAATGTTTCATCAGCCCCTGAAATTGAAATGCGCCTTTTGGAGGGAACCGCGTGTGTTTCTTGTATTCGGCAACACACTTTCAATTGTCTGCTTGTCTATCCTATGTAACTGGCACTGCAATCACCACATTCGATTTCGTAAATGCAGTCTCTGGTCACCCATAGAGACTGTGTCCTTAGGATGAATCATCAGTCGTCCTAAGGTGTTATTTGGCCAAAATACGGTACGGCTGGCGTAATCAGAGAGAACGGAGCGAATTTTTTCAGATGTCCGCTCACGACACGGTATTTGCACAGTTGAATGGAGAGATCTGGTTCTTGGTTTTCTCCTCAATCGAAGTGCGCTCAACCGTGTTTTCAATAAAGGCATTTGGACATTGGTTGGTGGATAACATTTCCCGAATGTGAGAAATCTGTTGCTTCAAAGATCTCATTGATGCAGACCTTGTTAGCTCTGTTGACAAGTGATCAGATGACTGTTCTTTTCGTACTGAATTGAAACTGGGATACCGACCAGGATGGTTTGGTTTGCGGTACACAGAAACCTGAAATCTCTGCCTATCGTCAACTTTCTTAAAGCGGTCTGTAAAATTAAATCAACGGTCTTCGGTTTCAATTTCCTGCAGAATCCCCACTTAAAAAAACTCAACCATGAAACTCCGAATGAAAAAAAGTGAAGAAACCATCTGTGAAGTGACCAAGTTGACCAGAGACATTGTAAAGAGAAGTGAAGTTGTAAGTTATGTAACTTATAAGGATACGGAACACTCGATGTACCTCAGAACCTCAAATACTCCGGCCCAGCATAGGAAGGGAATGCAAAGCCAAACTTAAAGGATTTTGAATAACCTCATCGTAGATCTTTGGGTAAATTCATAAACGACCGTCAGTCAACATATTTCAAATAGCATATACGTTCTTTCGAGTAACTAAAAGAACAAGCATCAAATCAATGGCAATCGCAATAGAAACAATCCCAGTCTGTTGTGTGACAAAATGGCTCTCCGTGGACATCGTTACTAACAAGTAGTACAGAATGTAAGTACTTATCAACTATCAGTATCCATCATGTTGTAAATTGAAAAAGGTATGAGGAAACTATCTCACAGACGAAACTCGATACGTATGTCAACATCGTTCACTTGTGAAGTTGGGAATTAAAAGCCCTTATGTCAGGACTTTGTAGCTTCACTGTGATCCTTCTCTCTGTCCTCAGCACGCCGTAAGCAGTTACTACTTCTGTTCTTACCACGGACTTGCGATAACCCCAGTATTTATGACGGTTCCTGATAACTGGGATTGTGACTACGGTGAGGCAACTGGAGTGCTTCATACAATATCTTCCAGATTTCGGCCGGCTCGGGAATCAAACCGGCCATGTCTCCTTCTCATCCAACTGAGTGGTTAATATGGGCCCAGGCACACGAGCTTCAATAACGTAATTTTTGTCTACGGTCAGTGGAGCGTTGTAAGCTGCTCAGACCTCACACCAGTGATGTTGACGGCATACTGATTGGTCAGTCATGCTAGTCCACTCATGAAATTATAGTGAAAAATTCTGAAGCGCCTGCTGCTGTTGAACAACTTTAAACATCAATGCCCACGATCTGAATTCTGTACTATGTCCGCCGTTCTCATTTCTACGATAAAGGTTAGTCATTTGGGAAAACAAAACAATACAATCGACAGTGACCTCAAACGATGACCCTTCTCACAAATACACGCAGAAAGTATATTTCATCTGAGCATCACACAGTGCTAAAAACTATCAACTACGCCTTCAAAGGATATAGAAAGAAAGCACACCGTTTGGATGGAAATATTCTCGTATTTACACACAGGACTAATAGATCTTCCCAAGTCTGAAATAAGATGAGAAACGAGAATAAAGCACGAAAATAAAAAATCACCGACACCGTCCACAGTTTTACTCAAATGAGCACGGTCAGTCCAATATACACGGTAAAAATAGCACACAACACAGGAATGAGCTGACGAGTAGCAACTCCATTAAGAGATAGGAGAAGGGTGGGTAAAGCACATCGCAGACATCTGGCTGCTCGTCTTTCACACATGGAATCATTTACTGCGATGATGCACAATAAAACTTTATGTATCCGTCCAGATGATTGAAATCCACATCAAACTGTGCCCCCGACAGCGTCTCTGTGAGGAGTCCTGTCCTATTTAGTGCGCCCTCCACTCAAAAGGAGGACAAGTACATCGCAACTTGAGGAAGGATGCCTACGAGGTCACAGTGCTACCCACAGTATGATCACAAACATGGATTCTATTTGATCCTCCTCAAAAGGAGCATGTTTTCTCAACCAACCGATAATTCTTATAAAGAACATTAAAATGGCTGTTTCTTGAAACGTGTTTGCCGCGAACGCGAAGTCTCATCGACACGTAACGTCCATTTACCCAGCATGGTTTTTTGCCAGCACCATATGCCAACGGCTTACGAAAATCGGCTGAGTTTGCTTGCAATCGTCACTGCACAAAGCGATAAGGGCATCGCAATTTTGGCACGTAAATCTCTGCTGCACATGGACTGACTAGGCGTCATGGAGTGCAGCTGCGTATAGAATGAATCGTTGTGTGCTCAGTAGATAGACTAAATCGATCTGACTGGAGTCAAAGGGCAAGCATGCCGACCGATCATTTACATTCTTCGTGCTTGCTTCCGTTCGGCACCATGTGTACATAGAGAATAGTTTCATTTTCAAATGAGGTATATATAATTAGGCAAAAGAAGTTTAAAGAAATACCGGAGTTTATTAGCCATTGTTTGTAATAATCAGTCCTTATAATACATACACGCATACGACTAAGCAAAGACCAGCCACCTAATCACCATTAGTTAGAAACGAAATATGGAAACAGACGACGAACTTTCAACAACAGCTTATCCCTGAAAGAGATAACACAAATAAGCTTTTTCATGTTGCAAGAAGTACTTTTAATAGGAAAAATCTAACCAAACGGGGTGAGGCCTTAATAAAACTGATAAACCAAATAGGTCAATTGGTAGATTAACTGAAAATAAGCAAAACTCACGTCACAGCCCTGCACAAAGCACGAGTCCCGTAATCCTTCCAAAGGGGGTCGGCCAATCCTTTCGAGTTCCACAAAAAATGAAAGCGAATTGTTAAGTTCCATTTGTTCCAACAGTCCTTTGAAAAGAATTTCGGGTAGTGACCACGTGATGTGGCTTTCCCTTTGAGTTGCTTTGACAAGTTTCAGGTTGCAATCGTTTTCGATGGTGGCTAAATAGTGAAATAGCAAACGAATGTTTTTATCTAATGCCCCCTCCGGTAGGAACTCATTTGTGCACATACTATCGGTTTTTGGGAAGAACACAGCTTCAATTGTAAGATATCCGCGCCAAACTTAGTACGAATGAATATGAACAGTTTGGGCGTCGTGTTTAACATGTTATTGATAAACAGATCGGGAATAACACAACGTTACGAGCAAATTGTAATACTCTACGTTTCAACCACCTCGGGTGGCCTTCCTCAGGAGTGTTGTATTCGAATCGATTACAACACTCCTGAGGAAGGCCACCCGAGGTGGTTGAAACGTAGAGTACTACAATTTGCTCGTAACGTTGTGTTATTCCCAATCTGTTTATCAACACAGCTTCAACTTGTAACGAAACTGAAATGGCTGACAATTCTAGCATTTGTTCTCTTAAGCATATTTTTGATAAGTTCACTGTGGAATTTTAAAAAACCTTTGTCAAACGGCTTAACGAATGTCATCATGAAATGCATATATTTTGTTCTATTCCCGCTTTAGCTGAAGATGGCATTAATTGGAGTCTACTAGGTTGAGATTCGGCTAACAAGTAACCCATTTGAAATGTACAAATTTCTATTACAAACAGCAAGGATGAACATGAGCACTGCCAACCCTGAGTTGCCAATCGAGCACGAGAAAAGGTCGATATAACATTTAATCAAAACCAATAGATGTCCCAATGTGAAAACTTGGCCAAAAAGGCCGTCAATCCATGCACGAAGTGAAAAGCTGTCACCCAGCAAAACCGGACAGATCGGATATCCCTTAAATTGTTAGTCTTCCGTTCATCAAAAGCACATCTATTTATCGTGATTCTTCAGTCAAGTAGCTCATTCGTTCAACCATATACTCTTCTGATGCCGTAGAAAACAATTGCCGCGAGGTATTGTAGCAAGAAGGCGTCCAACAAAGCACAATCTTCATCGTCCAAATCGCTAGTCACATGCAACGCGCGCCCTCTCGTTTATAAGTCGCAATTCCAACCCGCAGCACCCCCGGTTTCCGTTCACACGTCGTGTGCACTTCTAACCGGTTTACGTGCGTGACCAGTGCCTTCTATCGGAGGGTTTTTCGCTTGCCATTCCTCGTCTGTTTGTCCGATTCCGTTGCGCGATAGCTCGTCCGGCTGCTCGTGCTGTCCGCCATCCACCCAGTGTTGGCCTTGACCGTATTCCAACATCGTGTCGAGATGTTCCTCTGAATGTTGGAAAAACCACGCCTCCGATCTGGCCGTCTGTCGTATTTCGCCTGCCCTGCCTCGCCCGTTGGTCCGATCTAGTCGAGCGATGACTCATCCGGTCGCGCACGTTGTCCTTGATCCGATCGCGGCAGGTTTTCGAACGTACCTCCCCCCCACGTTGAGGTATTCGGCCGAGCGTTCGAAAACTCGCACCCCCGACCTGGCAATCCACCACAGTATGATACTTCAGTCCGAGCGATACATGGACTAGTTATGACAAAACGATTTACTCACTGAGCGAGTACTAATTAAGAATGGATACCGGAAGGTTGCTTTGGTATCGCACCACCGTGCTGTAAATATTCGATTCGTACTTATAACTTAAAAAGGGGATCGCCGAGTTCTAGTATTAATATTTATTGTACATCCATGGCTAGGTAAGCCTGCATAATTCCTGAGAATAGCGGAACGTATTAACCGGGTCAGAAAGGAGAGTCTTAACACACTCGAGAGTTTGTTGATCTACGAGCTTCGATATAAATTTTTCGTCATTCAGCAATGTATCACTCGCCAGTCACGAATTTCCGTCAACGTCAACTATGACTCTCTTCACATGCCTGCGATGTGGCGTCTCAGATACTCGAGAAAAGCAGTAGGTTGGGCTAAAGTTCATAACCGAATCAATCGACAGCATGTCCAGAACAGCAGGCGCGATGTCCTTTTGTGAGTGAAGAGAAAGTGCCGACTGTCACCGATAGACGGAACCAAACGTCCCAAATAGGGTTTGTGCTCATCACTGACCTACTGATCAACGGAGCAAACTTCTGAGAACACTCGACTTAAAGGCTGAATCCTCAACAGTTATCTGAGGCCACTTGAACTTCCCGACATCGATCAGGCGATTGATTAGTGGGTTTTACGCTTCAGCTCGGCTGTAATATAACTACTCTCGATTTGAATTTCATGTAGTTTAGGAAGAGAACGCGAGTGACGTGTGTTGCGGAACGGTACACGGAATCACGAAAATCCCCAGGCCTCGAAACACCACTTACTGTAAACACTATGGCCTTAAGCACCCCACAACTGAGTCGATTAGCAAAGTAGGTTGAATGACAAATCTCTATACATACGTGTGTTAACGGTTTCAAATCACCCTGATTGTTGCTGTGTGCGCGGACTTACTGGTTCGTGCGGTCAGTACTTGGCAGCTATTCGGATCGTGAGCAGACACTGGCCAAAGGTGAAGGCCGTAGGTGTGGTTGGGAATGAGATCGGTTAGCGAAACAGTAAAATCACCGACAGGGCCCCATTCATCCAACAGTTCCTCATAGCTCTCCCAATCAGGCCAAACGCCTAGCGGGTATACATGGTGCAACTTGGAATGGGCTTTGACGTTACATTGTAGCTGATTTAGGGATTTATTTTGCACGTATCCCACCGCTTGTGTGCGAAGTTCGTGATCCGCTTTTTTACTCTGAAATAAACAACATGGCGTTCACAAAGTAAATGTGAGCATAAAATTTGATGCCACCTTTGAAGAGAACGATCGATGAGCAAGTCTGTTCAGGAATGGAGATACAATCGCTAGGCATGCATAGATCCAGCCTCTAAACTCGTGTCGCAACCATGCACCCATGAGGTCATAAGTTATTAACGTTGGCACAAATAATTCGAGTATAACCATCCCACAGTTTTCAACATTGTTGCTGCCAATGATTTCCTGTTGGTAGCCTTTAAAAAGTCGTGTGCTTCTAAACATCACCTAAACAGATCGTGAAAAGAAGTACATCATGTAAAACTCAATCGTGATGCTTACGGACCATTTTCCTGAAGATCCCGAAGTAAAGTAAGAAGACACTTGAAGTATCATTATTTCCTTTCTGACTACTTTCACCAAACTTGATGAATGCATATCACTAGATGTCGATAATGTTACTCAATAAATAATCAAACTGAATGTTCATTGTGCACAGGTGATTTATATACGATAAACTGTTTTGAAAATGTGAAAAAGTTCTCAAGCATTCTTAAGACTGGACCGTAAACAATTTCAAAAAGTCCAATTTTTGCTTTGAAAAATTTCATCACTTCTTACGACAAAAATACGTGCAAAAAGCCGCAGTAACTAATTGAACAAATTTACTGTTTGTGAATCATGACACGGTGTTTAGAATAGCGATATGCTTCGCTGATTACTGTAACAGCTGTCACCAACATCTGTTCATGATAAATTTGATGGTGGACCACTTGGCAGGTAATCCACATTCGCTTGCGAGGCGACACATGAAATATAGCGAAAAATGTCTTTTCATTGCTCACCGCTAGTGCTGAAGGAATTTTCCCGATTAACTTTGCGTTCCATTGCCAAATGTGTATGTTCGTTTAATCCGTCAACAACAAAACGGACGGTCCCTAATTGTATAAGATTGGATACTAATTAATATTGCTGTGTGGTTGACTTTTGTTTGTATTCACGCATTAATTCAAAATATCCCAGTCTTTTATCTTAAAGACTTGTGATTAAAGTTTGGCAAGTTGCTTTACTGAATGTTTTGGGGATGCTCTTTTTTTCACTGGCAGCGGTACACAGTCACCATCCCACTCCGAATGTCCATAATCCTAAGCCTCCCTAACTATGACACATTTTGAAGTTCGCAGTGACCGTTCTGAAAACAGCGAAAAATTTAGCCGGCTCAAGACAAAAAAGTTACCAATCAGGTTTTTCTTTCATACTATTACATTGTGATCAATTTTCTTAAGCTAATACATGACTACACGTCCGTATGACAGTGTCCAACAGTATTTTGGCAGAGTGGAATGAAAGCACCGGAGATAACTTTTTCTGAATCTCGCTGTTAAACACAACTCACCGCTTTATAGAAAGCGTTTGACATAGAGGTTATACACTGTCATGACGGTAAGAATGTGGAGCAAAATTCGAAGAAAATAACATTGATTTCTAGGTGTACTCATTATTTTCAACCAGTTTCGGAGGCAAGATACTTAATCAGAACAAAAACTGTCATCTCTGTTTGGTCATCAGGCTAATTTTCACAAAATAAGTATCATATCATTCAGCTGGACGAGTACGCATGTAAAGAATTGGGATTAGATAAGTCAACATATGACTTGTGCTGTACAGGCGCCAGAGACGATCGTCCGCTCTAGGCTCAGGTGTGCGACTTGTGAAAGAGAAGCCTTCGCTTGTTGGAATAACTGACCCAAAAACGGACAAAGGCTTTTGAACTGGAAACAAGTTCGAAAAAGCAGGTTTCAAAACCGCACAAGAGGAATAGTTAGCAACGATGGTACATAATTTAGCAATGGTGTGCATCCGCTTATTGAACGGGGATTCAAAAGGTGCAAGTGTTAGGACAGGAAGTTGTCTAATGCCTCTGGCACATCTTTATAGTGAATCATCGATTGAAATTAACAAGCCAATTAGTCCTGAAATAAACGAACAACCCGATTGAGTTTACATGTAACAATTCGACCAAGTCACACAAACGGGAGAGCGAACGGCAATAGCAAGTGAACGAATCAACTGAAGGTGTGGTTAACTTTTGTCCATTATTGACCGCGATATGAACGGATGACCTCATGGTTGCTGTGGTTTCCCTCATTAGCTTTCCGAGCATGAACGCTTTGACCTAATGGACAGTAGTGTGTTCAGATGGCATTATGGCAACGGAGCCGGCTACCAGCCCCATGTGTTTGGGCTTGAAACTCAGTAATCGTGTGTGCACCTGTTCAAGTTTGAACAGCGTAGCAATGGTCAGCCCACACAATAATTGGTATGTGGTACTGGTAAGCACATTTTGAGAAAAAAACAATTGATGCTGTACAACCACATTTGTCCTATTTGGCCGGGCACGTAATTAGACCTGGTAGTACGTCGTTTGTCAGAAACTGTTTCATTTGCAATTAAACAAACAGACGAGAATGAGATAAGCGTAGCATGTAATGTGTAAGCAGATTTGGCAAACAAAAACATCATCAAGTTAGCTTAGTTTTTTCTTCGAAATGATTGGAACGACCCTGTAAATGTTAGGCTGAAGAGGAAATGAAAGATGGGTAAGAAGAAAAAGGGAATGATCAAGAATGACAACATCGGAGAGAAGAACCGAAATGGACGTCCCCAGTAGTAACCATAACAAAGTATGTCGGCTGATAAAAAGACAATGCAACCTCAGCAAACACGTGAGTAGGAAACAAAAATAGACCCTAAGGCACACTTCAACTACATTTGGGATGCAACGAGTTAGCGAATGAGGCAACCAACTTCTTGATTTCGCCCATGTCGGTGATTGGGTATACACATATGAAATAAATTACACAGCATAATTTGACGCATAGCCAGTCATCATCTCTGAATGGGCAAGCCGGGCTTGACGGCCGCCTCAGTGGTAATCACTGAAAATGATACTCCAATTCAGTATCACTGTGCTTGTTTTATATATCTAGTGGGTAGTGGGTTTGTACATGGTATAGGAATGAAGATATTAAACAATTTAAAATAGCTATCGGCATCCATTAAAATGAACGCACTGAACGATACATTCGGCGAAGAACGACCTCACTCTGAGCCTTAACTGCACTCGGTACTGTTTTGGGGTGCACAGCTATTCAACAGGAAAAACTCCGAGAACAAACAATCCAGCTCAATAAAAACTTTTACGTGGTACGAATTGTCTTGCAAGAATCACCTTCTTCAAGGAAAAACTTACCAGAACCCTGCACGAAACACCTTTTAAAGTGCTGAATATACTTGGTTTCCCCGGGATGTGTGAACGGTAGGGCAGTTTTGTTGGACTAAACACAACTGGTCTACTCAGTGAAGACAGGTTGGATGGTATAGGTACATCACACTATTTTAAACAACCCTTACCCATCGCCTTAGCCACCTGAAATTCTACGCACATCCGATGCAGGAACTCAACCTCAGGGTTGATTAGTCGACTCAACCGACTGCTTCTGGGTTCGAGTTATCGACATTTGATCTTTGGTTACGCCTGGAAATTCTGATAGCATCGCAATTCGCGTATAATCATGTTATCGCATGGTAGCAAATGTCTAATGATGTAGCCCTTTTAACTTTGTAATCGAAAACGCTTGAGGATAGTATTGCCGCTTCCTTTGATGTGATCATTTAATCATTGTGTGATGATTACGCAAAATTTACTAGCTACGAACCCAGGAAACTTCGTAGCATACCTCCCCTCAGTGGGTGTGTGCTGTTCTAAGATATTAAGGACGATGAGGTTTAAACACCAATCACAAGCGTGTGTTTATACTGTCTCTCTTTGAAACGCAAAGTTGCCCCATTTACTGTTCCGAACCCTAACGAATCAGGCTCCAAATAGGATTACAGTTTCCTTCCTCGAAATACGTGCGATCTCTCCAGACAGTGTTTTTCATAAAAGGTGTTTCGATATCACATTTTAGTGATTCCATGAGAGTTTAGGTAACCGGAGGTCATGAGAACGACAGAGTAGCGAACAAGACTTGTTTTCTGTGTTCGATCATCAGGTTAATTACAACACAGTAAATACCGGAGGTGTTTATCCGGCACTACTTTACCTACAGATTAACTATACACAATCGGCTAAACTAATCCGACCACACTAGCACAGCACAGCGAAGAGTGGAGACCGATACATTTAGGTTTCACTGTCCCGTTGCACGAGGCTCACTAAGCCACTCAGTTCAGCCAGCACCGATGGATCACGGGAACCGGACTACAACGAGGTGACGGTAGGAAGAACTGTGACCACGGCAATTTTGGCGAACATAGCCACGTCTCAGTGATGTAAAGTGAATGTCCGTTAAATTTACTCGGCTAGTTGACCAGATAGTCTGAGCCATCGCACAGTAAAACAACGGAACTTAGGTGCGATGTGTCCGTCTCCATAATCTACCGCGTGCGAAATCAATGGAGCCCATCATGCAATAATTTTGGAGCATCAGGTAACGCACCCTCCAGTTTTCTGAAGATCCACCTATAAAACGATATAACCGGCCTCCCGCCTTCGTTAGAAAATAACATTTTGTTCGGATGTACCGACCAATTAGAGGGTTGTCTATTCTATACTAGTATATTCTCATTCTCATTTACCTGTCTGCCCCACTGGTTGGATCACCGGTCCGACGCGGCCACATGTCCACGTGATTCGGATGAAATAAGTTTGACAAGTCCGGAGAAAACCACGTGACCAGCGTTGTATCAGTGTTCTATTCGAGTGAAACTGGAACCGATTTTCTAGGTCGACCATAACGATCGGAAATCAAACAAAACCACACATCCCAATCCACTGACCGGATGTTCGTGTATCGGATTATTCCGTCTTACCGACGATGCAGACAGTCTACTCGGGTCAATTCCGACAGTATGAAAAACACATCGAAAGTATTCGTCAGTGCATGAATTCAGACGGCCTTTCTGATTAGATTAGGAAGCTCCATGACCAACCACGTTTGACTTGTCATTACTATGGTGGATTAGTAAACAGTTCGCGCGTTTACTGAAGGTCGTCCATTCCAGCTGTTGGCATGCTCATAAGATTCAATACTTTTTGTTGCTGTGTTGCTTAGGCATTGCAAAAGAAACGCAGAGACCACGGACAAGCAAAAGGTCAACCTCAAGTAGACCGAAACAGTATGCAATGGACAGATCGTTGGAGATGAACCGAATTGCACCATTGAATTCGAGTTAATAATGATGTCTTCCATAAGAGAATAGAGTTCAGCGAGAATGCTTACTAGGGCTCTCACCAAAAACGGAAGCATTACAAACTAGCGTACTTGCATCCGAAGAGAAAAAGCTTCGTATACAACACATAAGGGTGAATTAGAGTAGAAAAAGCGGCTCTACACAAAATATTTCCAGTGGTCACTACAAACTTAAAACTATACCGAAATTTTCCTCCCTTGGATTGATCAGACATAGATAGCCCGGTGACAATTCAAACAAGCCACTTTTATGATGCTGACAGAAAAGTTGGTCATGTTGTGGTGGATTGTCAGGTCGGGGGTGCGAGTTTTCGAACGCTCGGCCGAACACCTCAACGTGGGGGGAGGTACGTTCGAAAGCCTGCTGCGATCGAATCAAGAACAACGTGCGCGGCCGGATGAATCATCGCTCGACTGGATCGGACCAACGGGCGAGGCAGGGCAGGCGAAATACGACAGACGGCCAGATCGGAGGCGTGGTTTTTCCAACATTCAGAGGAACATCTCGACACGATGTTGGGATACGGTCAAGGCCA